>CM046332.1:27936145-28214922 GCA_025403435.1 Artocarpus heterophyllus | reverse complement strand
CAACATGCTGGTAAAATCTGTTCGAGCAGAAAACCATATGGCCGACGTCCGAGCAAGCTTCGACATTCTCCGGGAGTATGGGATGAAACTCAACCAGGCGAAATGTGCTTTCGGTGTAAGCTCAAGCAAATTCCTCAGATTTTTGGTTAATCAACAAGGCATCGAGGTTAACCCGGCAAAAGCCCAAGCTATTATTGATATTGTAACAACCCGCCCTTACGTGGCCGTCACTTAACTTAAACATGATCATAAACTTAAACTTACTTACAAATAAGGTAGAGAAATTCGGGATAATTTTTTTTTTAAATGGATTCTTACTATGGAATCCTTAACATGAAACCTTAGAGGAAGTAATAACTATTTCTCAAATCTTAATAACAAATGAATTCTTATTGATAAAGAATTCTTAACATATAACCTTAAAAGATATAATAATCATTTCTCAAAACTTCATTGCGTAAACCTAACGTAATACATAAAATTCTCAAACGTGATAATAACGTAATAATAAGCATTACGTCTTAACATAGTTATAATTTCTAAAAGCATGATCCTTTACATAATTCATAACATTAATTTCTTAAAACATAACCATAGTGCTTTTCTTGAACTTTTCCTTTTAAAACATAAGAGTAATTATTTAGCAAGTATTACTTTAAAGACATTTCTCAATTTAGATAAAACTATTTTCAAGACAATTTTAAATTAAATATTAAAATAAAATCTCATTTAAATGCTCTCTAAAACTTTCTTAGCAATTATTATATATTTTTGCTTATAATTTTAACGTCTTAAAAATATCATATTATTTTCTTAAAGTAAACCTTCTTAACTAAACAAAACATAATTTCTTATAACTTAACTTTTAAGTTTAAGATACTAATTTCTTAAAGATTTTCTTTTAGACTTTCATAATAACTTCATAAAAACATATTCATAAAATTCATTTCTTAACTTAATGTAAAACTTCAACAATCCTTTGTAATTCTAAATGAACTTATAATTTTCTTTCTTACAAATTTCGTGCATTTGTTGCATTATCTATTGCAACATTTTTTTTAAAACTTTGAAATCCTCTAGATGAAGGTTGCATAATCACAAGCTCGGCTTTTAAAGCATAATTACGTAAATTATTTACTTTTTCATATGCACATAATTTTCATAAGGTATAAACATACAAAATTTCATAAAATAAAACTTGCATAAATTTGTAAAATAGTAATGCAGAAATATTACATTGTGTGAGCGGTATCCATTACCATCTTCACCATTCATCCACCGCTCACCACTGCCCATCAAGTGTCGCTGGCAGGTTTTTTTCTTACCTATAGCATGAACATACTTAAATGAGCTTTCGCTCAACAAGTAGGAAATTAGCCTCGTAAAACATAATTATTAATCATTTTAATAAAAATATGCATAGCATTTTATGCTTGCTTATCAACTTGATTGATACTTAATTATTTAAGCTGTAACTTATCTTCTTACTTTGAGCCCGAGTGATCATACCGGTTACACGCGAGTCTTGGGAAGTTAGGGTTTGCGAGATCCCAACGACACCAAGATCATTCATTTCTTTAACATGGAGCCTCCCTGTGGGCCGGGAGGTTGGTACGACACCCTTAACTTGTCTCATAAGTTTCATTTGTCTTATTGTGTGTATGCAGTATGACTTAATAATACATGACATCACAATTTCGTAACTCATGTATCATAAATCATAAATCATAATCATACATGAATCGTAAATCATAATCATACTTGACTTGAAAGTGATTAAACAATATAATTTATATGTTGCACACATCACACATTAATCATATCATCATCATCATCATCATAGCATTTCACATCATGTCAAAACATAACATATCACATCATAACTTATAATAGTGTAATAAATCACTGATCATGCATTTTCATAAATTTTATGAAAATATTTAAATTTAATTTATTTTTAAAATTTTTCATACTGTAGGCGAGATTCCTACTTACTTGGACTCCGAACTGTGCGGGTCCGTTGCATCTTGCTACATCCACAGTCTACACTGCATCCTCAGCAGTGCTCCTCAGACCACTGTGGATAGCTAGGAATGATCTATGGAGATTTATTATTGTTGAAAACATCATTCTGGACTCCATTACTACAGTCTGAGTTGCCTCGATTTACGTGCAATTGATATCAGATGATTTTCATCAGAGTGGAATTAGCTCAAACGAAGATCACCATTGCGTTCAGAGCATCGAAACGAGTCCAGAGGTGGTCTCGGATCATCGATCGAAGATCCAAATCATAAAAACCCAAAGTGGCCGTTGACCGGCGTTGGGCTCCGTTGGTGGCTGGGCTCGAGCCTACCCCCTCTAAATTGACCCTTTTGAGTCCAATGGTGGTGTCAATTTCACCCAATTCGGCCTCAAACTATGCTAATCGAAGCTCAATATCGGCAGCCAAAAATGGAGACTCCGATCATCTCCCTCCGGTGAAGCTACCTTGAAATTGAGTTGGGGGTTTTGTTCCCCGTAGCTCTCTGAACATTTCCCCTCTAATGGTGGGGCTCGACATGGCATGGAACGGCGACTCCACCTCCTCACGACGGCGTTAGGCAGCGGGTCATGGATCTCCGGCGACCGGCGGCCGTTTTGTAAAATTGAGGAGTTGATTTTCTTCCTCTTGACCCTCTGAGCATTTTCCCCCAACCAATTCGAGGCTTAGTGGTTAAGAACGACGGCGACGGTGGCTTCCACGGCGGCGCTAAGCGGTGGTCTTCGATCTTCGGCCACCGATGATGATTTCAACCAATTGATTCGGGCATTTTGCTCATCGACACCCTCTAATTCTTTCGGTTTGGGCGGTGTCGATCAACGATGTCGGTGACGGCAAGATCACCGTGTGGCACGACGGTGGGAATGGGGCAGCTCTACCATTTTGCTACAGCTGAAATCAAGCTGGGTGATCGGTGCCTTCTTGTTCCTCTCATCAATCTGAGTCTGTGGACACCAAGATCGAGTCAATCGGAGGTCGGATGATGGAGAAATCACATCAAAAAGGTGACGTGTTTTCGCGGCTTTAACCGACGCGTACGGGCTACTCCAGCAGAGTTGTGGTCGGCTCAGCATGTCGTTGGAACCAACTCGAGGAGAGCTTTCCAATGGTATGGGAGGTGTCACAAATGGAGGCCGGATTCTTAGACTGAGTTTGAGGAGAGAGAGAGTAGAGAGAGAAAGTAGAGAAAGAATAGAGCTAGTTTGATTGGTCTGAATTTTTTTTTTGTCATGTATTTATAGACCATTTTGTGGTCTACAAAGTCAAATTCATGTTGTGTCGGGTTGATCGAATTTTATCCATAAACTTAAAATTTTCATAAACATAACTATACTTTTTAAAATTATAATATTCTCTTTCTTTAAAATATTACATAAATTCTAATTTTTCTTGTTGCATTATTGCCGTATAAATATCTTCATACTGTCACAAAATCATTTTCATAAAATTTATCCATACTATATGGATTTTGTGATTTAATTTTGAAACCATAACTTTGAAACATTTGTCTTCAAAACCGATGATTAACTATTTTTGTAACTGTATACACACATATATGTGTATACACATGTATATGAATTCTAAGAAAGACATTATGTATTTAAAACTTTGCTCAATATAATTATTTTATTATTATAATTATTAATAATTATTTTTATTATTTTACTTTTAAAACTTTAAAATTTATAACATATACTTCTCACTAAAAAAATTCATATTGTAAACTTCAAATTTCATTAGGAAAACAATAGTTGTAATTTTATAAAAGTTTTGTAAATTAAATTGACTATCTAAATCAATTTAATTTAAAATTTGAAACTTAGCACAATATCGTGCTTTATGGATATAACACGAACTACTTCTCATAAAGAGCCATTTATGGGTCCACGTCTTAGCAATAAATTAACATTTGTGGACCCCATCAACGCCCTTTATCTTCTTTACTATTACTATGATAATTGTTATTATTATTATTGTCTTTACAATAATAATAATAAACTTTACATAATTATTAATGTGTATAATAATTAACCATACACATTCAAAATATTGAAATTCTTAAACTTCCAATGATCTTTATAACTTTCTTAAAATTCTTATCTTACTTTATGACCTCTATAAATTTCGAGATCGACTATAGTAAAACATGTCATAAATCTTGCACACTTAAACTTGGTGCTCACCATTTTCTAAATTATGGCATGGAGCTCATGATCACCATTGCTCTGGGTTTCTTTTGCTGAACTGATAACATATAGGAAATTTTCCACATCATCATGGTAAGTTGGAAATTCCATTTTTGCCAAATAACATCATCTTTTTTGCTCATGCATGAAATTAATAAATTATAAACTTTTAGTTTAGCACATTAAATAATTACTTTTAATTATTTTAATGTACCATCATAACATTACACTGTTACATGTTTCATAAATAAAGCACGTAAATTTGTGCATTCACAACATTATTTATTTTTAGGGTCTTACAACTATTAAGATCTTCAAATTTGCGTATTAATAAATGCTAAACTTGTACCTTCTCAAGTACTTAGCTTAGTAATGATGGAAAAATCCTCAATTAATCATACTTATTAATTTCTGGATTTTTTCGGTCATTATAAGCTACTCACTTTATAAAATTTTCATCCTCAAAAATTGAGATAAACTAGGGGTATCTTATGGCTTCGTATCCTAATCTCATAGGACTTTCTTTCTTTTTGGTAACTTTGCCCCAAAATCTTGATATGGAAGTTTGTCCTCACTTTCTTGAAACTATTCTTTCTCTTGTTTCAAGACTTGTACTTATCCTATTTCGTATCTTAGGTTGCGTATCTGCCTCCAGATCATGATCTGGCACATAGGGTCTGGCCAGGAAATTTATCTTTTTATTGCTTAATCTATAGGTCTTTATCACCTTGTCATCTCAGACTAGTGATAATGACTATCTAAAACATGTTCATCTGCTTGTTTTAAAACTTCTAAGGGTTCATAACATTACGCTTGTCCTTTCATATCTCTCTTAAACTTGTCTTGCTTCTCCTTGAGGTGCGAGAAAAAGGAAATTCATTCTCATTTTTCATATTCGTAGGGTTTCTCTTGGTTTTGTTCACCTGACCTTTATATTGGTCATGGGAAATTTCTAGGTTATACTTGATTATTTAAATCGTTTCCACGATTTCTAATCAAAATATTGTTTTTTAGCAATTTCTTCTAGTCTCTTAAAGGCAAATTGGAGGTTTTATCTTTCTGCCAATAGAAAATCTCATGGTAATACTATATAATAGGGTGCATCATATCCCCAAACATATAGAGATCGTACCATATAGTCTCTTTGGGCAGGCTTATTCTACACATTTTAGCATACTATCTCGACATATCGAGGTAATAGATTCTCATAGTGTATGAAATCATACTATCGATTCCCTTTACTTATACTTACCCTAGAATTTAGGACATGCTACTATAGCATATCATAAGAACTTAGGTAGTTTTATAGTTTTCACGGCCCATTTATGGGTAAGAAATCATTTTCGGTCTAAATCTTATGCTACTGAGTGGGGTATGCTCTTCCAAAGGAGCAAAACTATATTATCTCCTTTAACCTATAAAAAGGTTCATTAGAGTCTAATATACGTTCTACCCACCTTAGGATTGAAATTCTACTATTTGGAACACCTATTTTCTTAGAAAATCGTATCATTCTAGCCTTAACTGTCTCATCTTGTTCAATGGCATAATCATATGTGTGTCATCTTTAAAATTCGTAAAGCTTACCTCTTATTTGGGGTTCTAATCAACCTTGTTTCTGCTGCGGAAACATTCATGATGTGTCTTAACTTTCTCTACATGTGAATTTCGTGTCTATAGTTGACTATGTGTTCCTTCTTTTTAGGCCACTTTAGTGTCCTATATCGTTCTAATGCTTCCTTACTGTTTCTATGAAAGTCTCTGTGTGTGTATATATATATCATTGATAACTTTCTAAAATACGACAATCATTTTTGTTTTAATAAAAATCTCTTCTTCTTTTTTTCTCAACAAAACATTTCATAAACTTCTATTTACTTAGTGAAAATAGTAGTAATAACTTGTTAAACACATTTTTTTTTTTTACAATTTAAATCAAATTTTAAACTTGGCAAAATTTTGTGCTTCGTGAGTAAGAACCCAAACATGTTTATAATAAAAGAAAAAGCTGTTTACGGGTCCTACTTAATCCATAGGTACTTTTAGTATAATATTGATCTCAAGTTGTCAGAACCCTAAACTCAACATGGATGGTCCCTATCTTGGAACTTACTTCTTCCTCAAGGATTTGACCATTACATTCTTTAACTGGATTGGTTCATGACAACAAGAGAGTTCAATTATACTCATGAAAGTTGTAAAAATGGCTTATAGTAAGTATTCGTTGGAAAAACAAACGTAAGTTGTAATTTTACATCAAATTAATGAAAAAACATCCTTTCAAAATATACTACGTTCATGTGATGTGATGAAGGGTATACTTATAGGTCATTAGTTTTGATGGCTACAATATTTTATCAAGAAGAAATCTATCATTTTTTTTTCATCTATTTTTTAGATGAACAATTTGGACTAGACACCTATTTTCATATGACTTTACTCGAGGTATGCGTCTTACTGTGTCATAATAATTTTAACGTGTTAACCGTATCACTCTAATCTTGGGTTTGGTTAATATAGCTATATATATATATATATATATATATATATATTAACAATATATTCCAACTCATCAAATGGCAAATCCTATCGGTTCTATCGCAATTGGAAGGGTGACAAGCCTTACTTGTCTACTGTGTAATTCAAGCCATTGTGTTGAGATAAGCAGGAAAAGCATAAGGTTCTTGTATTCTGTCTAGGAAATTATTTGAAAGATTGAGATGATAAAGCCCTCCTCTCCCCAAATCCCAAATCCAATTAGGTACCGCCCCATGTATTTCATTGTTAGAAAGATCCAACTGGGCTAAATTTGAGCGATTCTTTAGGTTAGGAAAGGTACTGATTTTACAAGAAGCAAGTAATAATGTGCCAATGTTCTTTGGAAAGGAAGACCACGCAGTGGAATTCGCATTGACAGTAGTCACAGACAAGTTGTTGTATGAAAGGTCAAGGTGAGCAAGCTCGACGAGCCCCTCAAGAATGTCTAGTTGTATGGTGCCATTGAACTTGTTGAAAGAGAGTGATAGAACCACAAGATCTTTTAGTTTGAACATGGACATTGGAATGGGCCCTTCTAGGTTGTTGCAACTCAAATCAAGAACACGAAGCATGGAGGAGGATGGATTTGGAAACTCTGGAAATTGGCCATTAAATTGATTGTAGGAAAGGTCAATCTGTTCCAATGATGGAACTCTAAACAAAGATGGAGGGATGGCCCCATTGAAAATATTATGTCGCAAGTCAATAAAAGCGAGCTTCGGAAGGCCTTCCCAATGAGCTGATGGAATTGTGCCACTCAAGCCATTGTGAGAAAGGCGTATTGTGGTCAGCCTCTCGGCCATTCTGAAAGATGGGATTGGAACAATAAATTTGTTGGCTGACAAGTCCAAGTAGACCAACTTCGTGAGCATGAAGTTTGGAAGTGTTCCATTGAACAGACTTTCAGAATGGTCAAGCATGGACAATTTTGTAAGATTACTGATAGATGCTGGTAATCTCCCTGAAAAACTGGTGACGCCAAGGACTAGACTCTGAAGAGAATTATTTGGCGAAAATTCTGGCAAAAAGCCTTGAAGCAATTCATTATATGCTACATTAATAATCTCCAGCGTTGGTACTTGGAAGATCTCTTTAGGAAACTTTCCTTACAGCCCACAACCACTAAGATGCAAGGAAGACAACTTTGAGAAGTTTGAAATGAATCTTGAGATTGGAGCAGACAAATTGTTATCGCTCAAGTCAATCACTGACAAGGATTGTAGCTTCAGAAGTGAGTGACCAATATTGAAAATAATAATAATAATAATAATAATAATAATAATATTATTATTATTAAAAAAAATTAATAGAGCTCACAAATATTTCTCGAGCCTTTAAGGCAATGCAATATCACAAACGGATTACTTTCAAATCCATATTTTGATTGGCTGTGAACCCATAAATAGCTTTTTATAATAAACAGTTTAGGTTATACTTACAAAGCATAAAATTATGCTAAGTACAGAATTTGAATTAAATTAACTTATAAATAGTCAATTTAATTTATGTAAATTTTTAAGGCAACTTAATCTACGAGAATGTTTATAAATTATGACTATTATTTTTAAGATAAAATTAAAAGTTTATAATATGAAAATTTTAATGAAAAATATATGTTTTATTAGCATTTTAGTTTTAGAATTTACAAAATATTATTTTTATCAAGAAATCGAACTTTAAGTTTATCAAAGTTCTTAAATATAGAATATTGTTTTTAGAAAAGTAAAAAATAGATATATATATATATATATATATATGATGAAATCAATAAATGAACAATACAAAAATCATGAAATCCATATAATATAGATAAATTCATGAAAATGATTTTATGATAATATAGAGATTTTAATAAGACAATAAAACAGTAAAGAAATTAGAATTTTATATAATTATTTTTAGAAGGACTAAGAATATTTTATCCAAAAATACGGTTATGTCACACGAACTTCACCACAATATGAACCGTATTGAGAATGTTTTTTTTTTCAAAGACTCGGAATTACAATACATATAGAACAATAAATAAGAAAATAAAAGAGAGAAGAAGAGAACAAAAAGTTTTAACGTGATTCGACATTATATCACTATCCATAGACTAGGAATAAAGAGAGTGAATTTACATACAGCAATATCAATGAGCTTCATGTAAGTACACATTACAAATCACATAAACAGATAAGTTACCAATACTAAAAATCAAGACATTTTCTAATATAAAAACAAATACAAATAAAGTCAAAGCTATTAATAAAATACTTTCATTAATACCATTAATTAAGAGGGTTCATAATTTTAACTTAAAAAGTTCAGCAAACAACAACCAATCCTGTAGAGGAAGGAGATCAGATTGATGGTGGACGTATATTTAATACAAACGAAGAGCAAAGAAGGTTCTGCTTTAAAGATAATTAATTATTATAACCTGCAAAGACAAAGATAAAAAAAATGTTACAGAATAATAACTATGGACATACACACATGTGATACACGCGTGCGCACACACACGTATATATATATGTATTAAAAATATACGTATACACATTTGATATATATATATAAATGCAGACTTGTTATGCAAAGCGTAAGAAAACCCAAGTTCCATAACATGGAAACATAAAAACAAACACCGACTTATGAAAACATTTGACTACCCACTCAACAAGTTGCTCTTTTGAAATGAAAGTTCAACTATTTAGAAAGTCAAAATTCAATTATGTTATAATTAGAAACTTACAGATCTTAGTGTTCGCCTACAGTAATCACAGAGGTACTAGCTCCCTGTTCGACTTCCAGGATCTCTGTTTACACAATGGGATTGGAGATATTCAGGTAAATATAAAACAATTGAAAACAACGCAAATATTCTTGACAAAACTACACAAGGTCAGTAAGTTGCTAATCATTATAACATTTCTGCATAAATAATACAATTGAAAACCAAAACAATGTACATATGTTTAAATCCCCAACACAATGTAAAGACACATACAAAAAAAAAAAAAGCAGTCTTTAATTAATAATATATGTTGATCGCTAAATATATATTCTTCCGAAAGAAGTTGATGAAGTTATGGGAGATTTAAACATTTTGACCAAAAAAAATAAATTAGTAAATAAAATGAGAAACAAGGGGCCAAACTAATCATTAAGTACTGATTCGTGACTTACCTTGATTAATCCAATGATTTCGTGAACTTCTCCTTTATCATTTCCGTAACCAAAACTGACCCTTGGCACATGATTAACGCTTGTAAAATCTTGTGAAATCATGAATTCCAGCGGCATTAAGTAGAAAACAAGGAATTTAAGCTTCTTCAGATGCTGTAATCCGGATGGCACCACTTTCATTTCAGGACAAGGCCCAATATATAGTTCTTCAAGCACAGGCAATGCGGTTTCCTCTATTATCAACGAATGCAGTCTACTCAAATGAGAGAGGCGGAGCTCCTTAAGTTTTGGAAAGGCTCCTTCCTTGAAGTGAAGTTGCTTTCCAACGTATGCATCTTCACTGATCTCAAGATACAAAAGATTGTGCATATTCTGAAGGACTTGTAGGGGATCATCATCCAGCTTTGAATAACGAAGCCTTAACTTGACTAGAGTACTTTCGAGTTGTGTGAACCATTGTGGTAACTTCTCTAGACGCCCGCGTAAATTAATATTTCGAAGAAACTGTGGTCGTGATGACATGCTTTCTAAATCAACAACCTCATTTTCACTTGTTGAGCATACAAAGAGAGATTCAAGCAGTAACATCTTCTCCACACTGCCGCACAGAGTCCTCCAGTCTTCACATCCCACATTATAAATTCCCAACGTCCTTAATTGTATCAAGTTACCCAATTCTTTTAATACATCTTCCTCTCCTTCACGCTCAACCTCAATAAAACTTAACTTTTGCAAGGCTTTTAAGGACCCAATTCCACCAGCCACTTTTATTCCTTGCTTGCTCCCCATAAAAACATTTGGGACCTTGTGTTCAATATTCAGAGCATAAATATTTCTCAACTTACGAAGCCTTTTCATCGTGTCAGAAGCAGGCAGCTCTTGCACAAATGATTCCCTTACATCCAATGTTTCTAAGTTTTCTAACTTCTCTAGGGACCTAGGAAGTATCTTCACTTTTGTTTGCCGCACACTCAAATATCTCAAGTCAAATAAGTTTCCAATATCATCAGGAAGGTGATATAGACGCGGAGCATCTTCAAAATCAAGTACTTTCAAGAACTTGAAATTTGTCGCAAATACGGGAACTACATTGTTGAGTGTCTTGTCTTTACGGAAAACAATAACAGAATGGACATGAGGAAATTTAATTCCCTGCAAATCATCATTTGAGCTATTGATCATGATTGATAGGTGTCGATTGATTCCTCCAAATTTTGACTGATCAGCACGTCCCGAAAGAGCTTGACAAAAACTTACTTCCTTTGTCTTCTTGAGAATGACCTCATGTAAAAGATCATGGACACGACATTTTCTAGGCTTTCCAGTGACGTCAAGGTCTGGTGCTTCAACCAAGCTTCTATTTATTAGCTCATTCATGTATTCCTGTGCAACTTCTTCTAATGTCTTACCCTCCATTGCTTTAACAAAGCCTGCAGCTATCCATTGTCGAATTAACCTTCCATTCCTTATCGAATGGCGCCGCGGAAACACCCCAAAGTACAAAAAGCAAGATTTAAGGTGGTAAGGCAACTCATTATAACTGAGAGAGAGTATTTTTATTATACTTGATAAATGAACATTATTCTCCAATTCTGAAGTGAGGCTAGCATGGAATCTTCTCCACTCATGGATGTTCTTGCTTTTTCTTGATAGAAGACCAGCAATAACCACAATTGCAAGAGGTAGACCTTTGCATGCTTCAACAATCTCACCTGAAATCTTCTCTAATCCCACTGGACAGGTACCCTCAGGTCTGAAGGTCTTCTTACAAAAGAGTTCCCAAGCCTTTTCTACTGGCAAACACTGCATCTCATGGATATGGACAGCAGGAAAACTTCCGCAAAACTCTGCCACTTGCATATTTCGTGTCGTGATCATTATTCTTCCACCAACTTTATCATCAACTAAAGCATGCTCTATATCGCCCCAAAAATCTTCCTTCCAAACATCATCAAAGACGACAAGATACTTCTTTCCTTTCAAGTAATCTCTCAACCTATCTGTGAGTTCTTTCTCATCCATTGTATGAATGTCTTCAGGAATAGATGCCTTAGTCGACTTAAAAAGCTCCCCTATCAAGGTCCTTAGTATCTCCTCTATTTTGTATGGTTGAGGCACTTGAACCCACGCATGACACTGAAAACTTCCTTGCACATGATTATAAACTTGTTGGGCAAGACTCGTCTTCCCCAATCCTCCCATGCCAACAATTGGGATTATTGTGCATCGGGATGACTCATCTAACAAAACACCAACCAATTTATCTCTAGCAGATTCAATACCCACAAGCTCATCTTCCTTAAGGTAACGGGAGGCCCTCCGAGGGTCGGTTGAAGTACCAATGTTTTGAGTAGCAGTACTTGAAGACCCTTGTTGAATGGAATTTATAAAGCCATATCTTTCACTTCGTTTGTGGATGCTGATAAGCCTTTTATTAATGTCTTGTAGCTCCCTCGCCATGTCACAACGTTGTTTTAGGCTCACGCAGCGTAAAGGTAAAAAACAAGCAATTTCTTGTAGACATTCAACAAAACGCCGTCGATGGCGGGCAGGACGTGGCAGCTTAGCCATGCGATATGTGTACTCGGTGATAACATCTTCTGCTTCTATTGCAACTTCCCTTAGTTCTTGCAGCCATGATTTAATGCCATCACTTATGTTGTCTCCTTCATATTCTGCCCTTCTATCAGCGTCTTTTAAGACAGAGAGAATGCTCTGCAGTTCACATGAAATTTCCTTAACGTCTTTGTGAACATCTTTCAACAAGATTGCCTCTTCTGTCAGCAATGAGACCAACTTGTCTGTAACAACGCCTACTGCAGCCTCTGCCATGACAGTATCAAGTTGTTTCCTACAACCAATCATGTTTTCATTATTGTGTAAGTTCTTTGCAATAATTTTTTTTTTTTTAAATTAAAAGCGAAAGAATAATGGCATGATGAAACTTCAGCACATCTTATACTAATGCTTGTACCCGGAAAATCTCTCGTCTCACACTATCATCCACTAAACGTGAGCATGAGATTGAGTTGCAACAAAAAAAAGAAAAAAAAAAAGAAAAACAGAAACATGTAAAAGAGACACAAAGGTTCACAGTTGTTCAACTTAACGTAGCTTATGTCCACTATGGTTGCTTAACTATGAAATTGTTTTAATTAGTAAATGCAGGCTACATTGAGTAGGATCGTTCTAAACCTTGGATTGTTGAGGTTGTCATATTGATCGGATAAAATAATTATTACTTGTTATTTTAGTTGTGATAATTTTGAGTTTTTGGTTTAGGTTTATTCAACAATATTTTGTTTAAATGAGAATTGAATTGTGACTACCTGCTGATGTGGCAAATAATTTCCTCTACTAGGATTTTTCTTTTGTGCAGAAAGTTAGAAGTTAGAAAACCTAGCACATTTGTTACGCCACTCTTCACCCCTTGTTGCACTTGCTGTCCCTGTTAGCCACATTAGTCATTAATTGCTTCTGTGAGCCCCGCACACTTCATGATCGGATTTTTTGTTCTTTACATATTTTTATTAGGAAATTTGCATCAAATAATATAGTTTCAATTATTAATATAAGCAAATAGCACATTTTTTTTTAAATACTCAAGTACATAATTTTTTTGAAATCACGTACTTTTTTTAAATACTTGAATTTTCAATTCTGCCTCCTCTTTTTTCTTCTTCTTCATTTTCTTTTCTTTTTTTTTTTTTGTTACCTCGTTGTTGCTTTGTATTTTTCTCTAGGCATTCTATACAAAAATAAATTAGTTTTAATCTTAGTGGGCTATGCCAAATTACCGAAAGAAGCATGGGACACTTTTGTCACTCTTTTTATAGAAGAATGATGCAAGACTATAACTCTTGGAGAAAGAGTTGTTGTCCATAAAGTCGGGAGATCTAACGATTAATCAATACTTTACAAAAGTAAAGTCATTGTGCCATGAAATTTCATAACTTGATCTTATGACCCGTTTTAAAGAACCCAGAATGAAAAGAATAATCATTCATGAGTTGAGACCAGAGTGCAAAGACTTTATTGCTGTTGTACAAGATTGGCCAACTCAACCATAGCTTGTTAAATTTGAAAATTTGCTTGCTGGTCAAGAAGCACTGGCGAAGCAAATTGGTGGAGTCTCACCGGAAAGTGAGGAGGAGGCATTCTTCAGTGGTAAGGGCAAAAACCCAAACAGAATACTAGGAAAGGATCAAGAAGAGATGATGACAGATCGGGAGGTCATCAAGGGAGTTCACAATCAGGGGAGCTTAGAAGCACGATGACAAGGATAGTCAATCCTAACAAAGAAGTTTGACGGCAATTGTTACAATTGTGGAAGAAAGGCCACATGGCTAAAAATTGCTAGTCTAAGAAGAAGTCTACAAAAAGTAATGTACCAACCTCCACGACGAAGAATCAAAGCGACGATGAGTGAGATGCTGAAGTGTCATTTGCTGTGGAAGAAGAAGTAGCACTCACTGTGACTACAGGTCAACGAATTGACTATGACAAAGATTGGATTGTTGACTCTGGGTGTTTGAATCACATTATTGGTGATTGAGACAAGCCGCAAAATATGATAGAGTACAAAGAAAGTCACGTGGTAGTAATAGCCAATAATTCAAGGTTGCCAATTGCTCATATCGATAAGGCAACTATTGCTCCCCGATATAGTCCTAATACATTGCCACTTGACGATGTCTACCATGTACTGGGCATGAAGAAAATTTTACTATCAGTGGTACAATTAACATCATCCAACCACTATGTCGTGCTCGGCCCATACAATGTAAAAGTGTATCAATATATCAAGATCTCTGGCACACTGACATTGGAAAGACAAATATTATGTAATGTTACCAAAGTCTACTTATATAGACAAGACCCAAAAGAATGAGATAGTGGATCTATGGCATGCAAGGTTAGGACACATTGGCTATCACAAGTTGAAGATGATAATGCAGAAGTTGATCCAAGGACCTTCTTCAACTAGAAGTTAGAACTGACACTATCTATGTAGGATGTCAATAAGGTAAAATGCATTAGTTAACATATGAAGAATCAAGATTCAGAGTGACCATATGAAGAATCAAGGTTCAGAGTGAAAGCACCATTGGAGTTGGTTCACTCTAATGTGTTTGGACGTATCAAGCAACTGTCTATTAACGGAATGAGATACATGGACATATTTCTTGATGACTTCTCAAGATATGTGTGGGCCTTCTTTATGAAAGAAAAAATCCGAGACATTTGTAAAATTTAAAGAGTTTAAAGGAATAGTTAAAGGAGAAGTCAGTCAAAAGATTCAGTACTTACATACAAACAACGGTGGAGAGTACACTTCAGATGAGTTTGAAGGCTATTTGCAAGAATGCCAAATATGACATTAGTTGATGTGTGCAAACAGCTGTTTGCGGTTCACTTCAATTTTGCTACATATTTTCTTTCATAAAATTTAAATTCTACAGTGTTTTCAATTTAGTTGTTGAGTTGTTTTATACTTTTTGTTGGTTTTTTGCCCTTAGAAATTTGACTCTTGCTGTTATTTGTTTCTTTTGATTTCATTTTAGTAAAGTTTGAGTGGAGTGTTTGATACAGGATGGACCAACTAAGGATGCCAACCAAATTAAAATATCATTGTCATCATCCAGTATTAAAAAAACAAAAAAAAAAAGCTCATAAGAAGCAAATGTATTTTCAGTTTGAAGATATGGGCGTCTGCGAGATCCGCACACGATGATACTGAAGAGTTTTTATCTGCGTGAAGAGACTCTCAAAAATCTGACAGTTTTCGTATAAGATTTCTGTAGTTTTTATTTTTTATTTTATCTTCTTTGGGCAATTTAGTGTCCTGGTATGGAATTTAAAATTTTTAAGGGGAATTTGGGATTCTTTTTTGGTAATCTGGCGTTTTAGTTTGTAGTTTCGTTTTTTTTTTTTTTTTTTTTGCTCTGCTGATTTTGTAAATTAATCTTGATGACCAGCTAGAGAAGTGGGAAAAAAAAAAAAAAAACCCAGCCCTCAAATCCTTACTCTAGGCCATGTTTTGTTTTTGAGTGGAATAATAATAATAATTATAATAATCTCTTTGTTTTTGTGTGTGTGTGTGTGTGTTTTTTTTTTTTTTTTTTGTGTGCTTCCGTTGATTTTGTAAATTAGAATGGTGTGTTAGTTAATCTAGCAAATTACATTCTGGCGATCGGCACCACCTTGAGAAGGAAAAATACTAAAAAAAAAAAAATTACACTCAGCCCCCAATTCTTATTCCAGGACCTAGGCCATGTTTTGTCACAGAAGTACAATAATAAGAATAATAATAAAAAAAAAATTGGAGAAACTCTGATCCGTACCTATTCTTAACAACTTTTTTATTTACCTTTGAAAGAAGGAGAGAAATATTATAAGTAAATGGTGTTGGATCCTTCAAGCTTACCCGTTGATAAGGTTTTGAAGACTGAGTATAAATGAAAGACGTCACCGATGCTCAAGATTGAAAGTATAACTGAGAGAAAATTTTGTAGCCCATTAGTGATGAGAAAAATAGATTTCTTTACTCCAAAAACAAAATAAGAAAAATTATAAAATTAATACCTCAACAATTCGGTGAGATCATAATGCTTAAAATATTCTCTCCATGTTCCTCCTCCTTTTTCTACAAGGTCGGAATTCTTTTGTATTATTTTGGTCACATTTTCTTTGGCCTTTTGTCGCGTAGCTATAAAATTCATGAAGATGTATCATTAGAAACAGTGTTAAGTGGGGCCAAATTATCTTTGGCTTCACGTGGCATGTCATTGTACGAAGAAATGAGAATCACACATTGTTGCTGGGTATCAATAGTCATTCGTCAGTCTTCCAGCTGTTCAGGATATGTGGTGGAAACCTCACACGTGTGACACATGTTTTAAAGTTATCCGATTCTATCAAAATTATTTGTTTTACAAATAAGGTGATTGAAAAATTGATACCTCGTGAGTATAATAAAGATTGTTTACTCACATTTAATATTAAAGGTTTAGTTTAATTAATTGCACCATAACTATCAAGTTGACTCCATTGGCTTTTGACATCCTTATAATTGATTCGACGTTTGAGACCTTCAGGTTTTGGACCCTTTTGAATAGTAAGCGCGGTTTGTTTAGGTGGACAAGATTAAATTTACATAGAATAGAGAGAAATAAATTATGTGAAATTAAGAAAGAAATAGAATTAAGAATATATTGAGCATTTAAGAACAGAGAATCCAGAGGATTAATATGAATCAACAATTTATATTCCAAGTTAGATATACAACCAATCATCCGATACTAGAAGTCTTAGAAGATAATTATCAAGGTATTCAAAACTGAATAAAATGAACTAACAAAAACTCTTGTAGAAATTCATTCAGTATTAGAAGATCGAGAATTAAACCCTTTTCAAAGAGTGCTAAATAGAATTAGAAATCCTCTTAGTTGCATCTTCTCTATCTGGATGTATATTTATCTCTCATGTTGAAATCATGTATTAGGTTGATGTTCATAGTAAGAATAAAGACGCTCAAAACAACTAGCACAATGTTTTTTCAGCTAAGTATCATGATAATTACTGTAAGCCCTGAAAAGTTTCCAAGTTTAAATTGTATCTTAATCACAATTTAAATTATGAATTTTCCTCACCAATCCATGCTTTGAAGACTCGAATTTACGAGGCTTGTATAACAAGTAATAATTAATTTTATTACGTGTTTCTTGAGTGAAACATGTAATAGAGAAATTCAAAAGCTTAAATCTAAATAAATCCAGATTTAGACTATTGGGCTATTTGGCTTGTTAGTCCAAAATGATCAGTTTGGTTAGAACTGCTCATGCTGTTTGGCTCAGCATCGGTCCAAACCTAGCAGTTGAGCCTAACAGTTATCCTCTCAATTCTAACCCTAGAACTCACCTCTCCTCTTCTCAGTTCAGTGCCTCCATTCTCTCTTGCTTCTAACCCTAAAAATCATCTCTTCTCTTCTCAGTTCACTGCCTCTAGTTCGTTGCATCAGTTCTATCTTCCTAGGTTGTTAATGCCCCAGAGAAAAGCCACAAAGATCAATCTCTCCTCTTCTCATCACGTACGGGAAGGGGGAAACAAGTATGTAATTTGTTATTTGATTTGTCTATATCTATCTACCAAGAATATATAATTGCATTGTTATTGATTAGTCAAGACTTACCACTCTATCCTTTAATGCAAGAAGTTATTACATGGAAAATGCATTGGTCCACTTTAACAAGAGTGAAAAAAAAAAAAAAAAAAAAAAAAAACCTTGGTTCTTGTAAGTTTTTAATTGAAAACGATTTGACATGGTTTTCCAAATCTCTCATTTTTCCAAAAACCAGAAGATAAGATTAGAAGTTTTCTAATTATGACGATAATGTCAATAATTTTTTTTTTTTTAAAAAGGGAGTTTTGTTCTAGTTTCGAAACTTCACGATGTGCTAGATAGCTAGTTCTATTTTTTTCAAATTTTTTTTCTCAATTAATCCTCTCATCAGATCATTAAAAGAAAAGGACTTATAATAGGGTATCAAAGTCAATTAAGGTCGAATAATGAACTAATTATTGTATAGACTAATATTTGCATATCTTTAACGTAAATGCCTCAAAGACTTGATAGAAGGAGGTTTTATTTACCAACTTTAGGATGAATTGAGCAAAAAAATCATCAAAAGGATTGATACTTTTTGTTTTCTTAATTGAGAACTCATGATTACCAAAGTCTAAAACTTGTTCAGACTATTTCTTTAAAAAAAAAAAAGAAAAGAAAAGAAAAAAAAATGGTAATGTTGAGGGAGATTTCATTGAAATTAGAGGCTTGTTGTAGTCACTAGTCAAGTCGACGCTTCCAAAAGTCCTGACTCAACATTAATCTTTTGTCACATTATATATACAGCTATAGCAAGGAAAATTCATCATAATTTAATATTTAAGGAAGGAAATTCAAGGAAATGTGGAGGAATTGACCAGCATTTTTTTGACCTTAACTAATCTACGGGACCGCAGCATTATTGAAGATAACATCTAGGAGAATGAATTTGATGAAATTAATAAGTATGGTTGTAATCCAATTTGTAATCAATGGGTTGTAACAGTAGTGAAGAGAACATTTTGTATGTAACATCACTAATTCTATAAAATTTCAAGTTATCACGCAATAGTTGGGTGATTACCTAATATTTGATTATCTTTATTAAATATCAAAAATCCTTTATTAATTTTAGTATCATGGACCAAAACTATCAAAAATCAAAAGTTTAGAGAACAATTTGTCGAAATAGAAGTACGGGATTGAAAGGTCTCAAGACTCATAGTTTAGAGACTCACAGTACTAATAACGAAAACAAAAACATAAGACGTGATGCATCATTGTTATAGTACTTATTGAACATGGTTGTTATAACAGCTCAATGCAATATCCTTGACAGACCATATGGAAGTAGACTGGAACTCCTTGCCCCTTTAAGAAATCTCGAGTAAGTCATGGCGAAGTCAAAACTTTTGTTCATGTGAATGGTATAAAAAATAGAAATAATATTTTATTGAATTTTGAATAGACAATCGTACATTTTTATTATTGAGTGGGGGCATAATTATAATTTTTCTTGTAAAATAAGGTGACATCTTTTGATTATTCAGTTAGGACATGGTTATAATTTTTCTTATAAATAAGAATGTATTTAAAATAACAATTTTAAGACAAAAATTTAAATTTCAAAAATTGAATGGGAGCAGGGTAAATTGGATTATTTATTCACCATAGTAAAATTGATCTATTGATGTATTCTACTTTAAAGCTAAATATATTTAAATGCTGACACATATCACTTACACATTGTCCCTAATGCAATGAGAGGTTCTAACTTCTAATATATAGGCATAAGGCATAAAACAGAAGCCAAAACAACAGACTTTAACATAACAGAGGACGGTATTGAGCCCTTGTCGCGACGAATGAAGAGCGCTTGGTAAACTGGCAAATTGAGCAAAACTATTATCCCACAAAGAACAATCTGCAAAATCAGTTCTTCTCCAGCCTTGAAATCCAAATCCATGAGAATCTTCTTGATTCCCCCAACTAGCGTGAACAAGTTAAGCAGTACCAATGTTGCTAACATGGTGAACATTATGCTTGATCTTTCGAATTCCATGATCTCCTGTTCATACCTCTTTGAGACATCTTCCGTGACAACTTTGTCTGTGAGAGCGAATGTCGTTTCAGATAAGCCTAATTTCCCCTTGATGATGTCTAGGAAAGCTATGAAATACGAGGTAGTCCTTCGAATCAGCCACATTCGTTGATAGTTCCACCAAGCTTTTAGTGTAGCCCCGCAATTCAAGGCTTCCAATAGGCTGAAAACATTCTTTGCTACAAAAACATAAGCAAAGGGCAGGAACCATGGACTTGACACCTGAAATGTACGGTGATAAAACTTTAATCATGGAATTGGCGGTTCCTCTCATGTGTTATATAGCCAATGTGTATGGCGCTAATCCATATGAAGCAGTGGCGGAGCCAGCCTTCATTTCAGTGAGGACAATAGCGTATACTATTTTTTAAGAATAAATAACATAAAAATTACATCACAACATTTTTCAAGAACTACTAAATACATATTGAGAGTTTTATGCTATGAAAAATATCCTATCGGTAAGTGTTTTTTTATGAAATGTTTGATTTTAGGGTGTTTGGCATTTTCAGTCTTAATCAAAACTTTTAGTTGTTAGAGTATAAAGTGCTCATATATTATAGTGTCAAGAAAAAGTAAGCTACAATGTGAAGCTCTCACACACTATAATAATTTTTACCCAAAATAGTTCAAACCATTAGTTTAAACTAATGCTCATAAACACCCTATAGATATAAAAAAATATATTTGTTTTGCATTTTTTTTTATTTTGATACGATTTTAGTCATATACAGTGTTTAGAAACATGCACTAACAATAAGGATATTCTCACCAGAGCTTTATTTTGTTCATTTCATTTTTATATACCTTATGTTTGAGGATATAAAAAGATACCAAGTTTAACATATGATAAATTTTGCATAAAAAATGACATTATATTAGATAGTGGTTTTTACACTCAAATGCCAATACTTAATATTGGCACAACATTATAACACTTGCATTAGAGATGCTCTAAAAAAATGAGGGCATATATGAAAATATCAAATCTCAGTGATAGGCGTAATATACAAGTTATTAAATTTTAAAGGGTCAAATTTTAATTTTCAAAAAATAAATTGGGGCAGCAGCCCCAATGGCCCCCACCTATATGCAGCATATGCTATCTTCACTCGCGAGTAGTGCCAATGCAGGATCTAGGCCACACATTGTAATAGGTCCCACATTGGGTCCCACCAGAATCGATGGATTGTATCTTGCCATCGTGCCACTGGTGATTATATTTAGCATTTGTTGCATATATTTTACAATTCTAAAAGGGAACATATTGAATGTGCCGGATGTTTTAGGATTCAGTAGTCAATGAACATCCTGCAATGTATCAGATTCCGGATTTTTCACTTAAATTAGAGATTTAGAAATGCTACTCTAGTCAGGTTTCTTGTTTCCTCTTTCAGAAAGAACTGCCTATATTTTACGCAGCCAAGCTCTTGAACTCATTTAATCTTTGTATTATTTTTTATATTCTTTTAACTGCAGTGTACAAGTTATCTAACAAATATGGCTGTAAGAAAGAAAGATATTTGGATAGAAATACCTCTGGGAACAAAGAAATTCCTTTGAGCAGGCAAAGAGGAGGAACAATCACATAATACAAAGTTGGCAAGGAAAATGGAGCCCAAAGCAGATAAATGGAGTACCCCATCTGAGCACCTAATTTGATCCTCCCATGCCCATATGTGAAGGGGCAATACTTTGATAAGAATACTTGTGACATGCCTTCAGACCACCTTTTGTGCTGGATAAGACTGACTTCTAAGGTCGGGCCGACGCCCGAAAACGCCTCTCTCTTTGGATTGTAGTAAACGGATTTGCAACCCCTGCATTGGTTTGCCAATCCAGTAACAATGTCCTCAACAGAACAACCATACATCAACCCCATCTACACATATTCAAGAAATAACGGTTTCAGTTTGTTATAGTGTAAAACTCTCACATATTATAAGTTTTAAATTCCAACTGATTTTCTAAACACACTCAGTATGTCACCATTAAAACAAATTTAAGATTTCGAAAACGCAACGAGCAATGAGCAAAAGTAATAAAGATAATTTCTTCCCGTCTCCCTCAAACATTAAGATCATTTTCACTTGTCCCTTAACTTTAAAAGCTCCCAATCTTCCCTCTAATTTTGAAATAGTCTCACTCAATCCCTTCCTGCTAGGATTTCTGTTAAAAATACATAGAAAAACAAGAGGCTAAGTGTAGTCATGTGATCTTTTTCCAGTTTATTTTTAACAAAAATTTTAACATGAAGGATTAAGTGGGACTAATTTAAAATTCAAAGGATTAACTAAGAGTTTTTAAATCTTAAGGGGTACAATAAAATAATCCAAGGAATTGAAGCTTAGACGATTTACCTCTTTCCCCCATTGTGTACCCTTCTCATAGCTGCAACTAGCAAGTCCTTTTGATGATTCTTCTAAATCATTAACACTTTTGCCCTCATTATTTTTGGCCTCTACGTCCCGTTGGACTTTATCACTCTTTGAATATCTCTCTCCACTAAGACTTTCTCTCCGATGAAAACATCCGGTGCCACAGTATAAAGCTGCACCATAACCACCCACTCCGGCAAGCTCAACCTTCAAAGCAAGGATGAAAAATAAAAAATAAAAAACAAATTGTCAAATGATCTACCACTTCTAGTTTTAGTTATTCTATTTTTTTATATATATAAATAAAGAGACAAGACAACTAACATCATAGGTCAATAATGTTATACTGGCAAGGGATTTCCTTCATTGTCCAGAGCACTTGTGTCCCTTCCATCAATTAAAATCTGCTGAAAAAAAAAAAACAAATAAAACAAAACAAATATAAAATGTATCAAAAAATCTAGTATGAAAAAAAAGGAAAAAAATAATCAAGCATTACCTGCACAATTGACTGATGATCGTTCTTTTTTTTGTTGAGGTTCCATTCTGAGAATCCTTTGTGTTGCTTCCTTGTTTCTTGCGGAACCTCTCCCGCTTCGATAGCTAACTCGATCCGGTTTTTCATATCTTCGTACAATTTCTTTGCAGAACATTTAAAAAAAAAAAAAAACAATCAATCAATTATTTGGATTTGTTATACGAAGGTTATTGTCATTATTCAAGATTAAGAATAATTTCAACATATATATTACATATTAATTGCTTCATCACAAGAAAAAAAAAATACAAAGCTATGTTGACTTCAAAGATCATTGTTTCGCCAGACCCCCACTTTCTTTTCACTCGAAAACATTTTGTGTCACGGAGCCACATAGGATCGAGGAGGGATATGTGGCTCCAGTCAGATTTAAAAAAATTTTAGTTACGCTTTTTTATAAGAAAAATTATAGTTTTGCTACTTAATAGTTGAAATATATAACTGTATTTATAATCAATAAAAAACAAAATTATCTCTAATTAGCGATAGACATGTGTATGCATGTATTCAAAGTTCTTAAAAAATTCTTACCTTGATAGCCAGCCATTCCTGAGAAAATTTGTCATCCTGGGGAGGAGAAGAATGTTGGGCAAAATAGGCCTCTGGTGCTCTTGGCTCAACATTGAACCTTTTGCAAAATGGTATCCAATGCCTAGAGAAAAGAGAGGCCTCAAGGAGTGTCACGCCTTGGAATACGAGAGGTGACGTGACAGATTATTTAAGTTAATTAAAGGAAAATTTAATTAAAATCAAGAGTTAAAGGGTTTGAGTTAAATATAAAATATGAAAATTTAAAGAAAAGCCATAGCAAATATGGGTCCCACAGACCCACAATTTGTGCACACACATGATACTGACAATATAATAATACAACTACAGTCCAAAGACACAAAAAAAAGTTTAGAATATTACATGCCTTGTTCAAATAATACAAATGACATTTACTAGTCCCTCTATTGCTCTTGAATCCTGTCCGAAGAATCCTCTCCAAACTTAAATGGAAACCACCTAATGGGGGAAAATTTGAAAACAAATAAAACGTGAGCGAAAGGCTCAGTAGGACTATGGTTTATAAAATAATTTAATTTAAAGAAACATTTCATTATTCATGAATTATTTAAAAGAAACCTTAAATAAATAAATTAATTAATTAAGTAAAACCGTTCTTACCCAAAACATTTTATACGAACAACCAGAAACATCCTTTTCTTTTTCCTAGGCAAACCATAATAGTATCACCACCGTAGTGGCCTAGCTGGGTTTCAGGACTTGCCCCCAAGGTCGATCGCTACACGACCCGATCTCTGATATGGCATCATGCCTATATGTTTATTATCATCATCATTCAAAACCCAATTACCGAGTGTTGTCATTTACATTCATTATGAAGTTCATTTCAGTTTACGGTATACTAAAATATAACCGATAAATGCATTTTCAAACAATCGTTGAAAACATTTTGATAGAAATCCTTTTCAAAGCCAAATCATTTTGAAACTAGGCTACCAAGGAATAGGGTAGAAGTCCTACCTCAATACTCATGCCGGTGCTCCACACCGTACTCCCGGTCTGCTATACGTTAGCTCTGTGAAACCATGAACGATCCTAGATACCAACTAAGTCGATCAATATCTAGTTCGAGACATTCTATGTTACTAAATCATTTTATGATGTCCTAGTGTGCCATTTGTGTCTTTAAAATCATTCTATGAGGTTGGAATTTAAATCAGAGTTCAAAACAGTGAAAATGGGTGAAAATCACAAAATTTTCCATGCTTCGACCGGTCGAACTATACAGTTCGGCCTGCCGGAAGCCAAGTTCGGTCGGCCGAACATTCCCAGGCTCGGCCTGCCGGAGAGATGAATACCGGCCGGCTGATCACTTGGTCCGGCCTGCCGAACTGGGAAAACCCAAAAATTCAGCCACGGGTTTTTTGATCCCCAAAATTCAAATCTTGATTTTAACATGTTTTTCTCAAATCCCAGGCATGAAAAACAATCATAGTTGATAGAAAAACATAGTAGAACACATTTGAACTCATTTAAACAAGATTTAAACTCAAAAATCCGAAAATGAGAAAATGAGGAGAAAATTGAAAAATCTTGAATCCAATCTATTTTTCTTCAATCTAAGCTTGGATTCTAGTTGTTCTAAGTTCATTTAACTCATATCAAAGGTTTTCTAGGTTTAAGCAAACCTATATTTCAAAAATGCACAAAATTGAAAATTTTAGATAAAGTTTAGAAATTTCAAAACTAACCTCGAATCGAAGCTTCAATCCGCGTTCGCGGCTGCCAAATCACGTCCCCGAGCTTCTTCCTTGCTAACCCGAAGCTTGGATTCGAATTTGTTTCAAAAATTTGAGAGAGAAGTAGAGAGAGAAGAGAGGAGCAGAGAGAGAGATCAAGAGAGAGAGAGAGTGAGCAGAGAGTGATGAGAGAGGGAGAGGAGGGAGAATAAATAGAGAAAATTGGTGGGCGGTTTTACTGTGCGAAAATCATGTGCCGCCCACGGTTTTGTAAAACAAAATATTTTTAACATTTTTACAAATTGTTGTACTTTTAAACTCAAAACATCATTTTAAAACAATAAGAAATCATTTGAGTTCATCAAATTAACAAAATAACCAAAAATTCAAAATCCAACCAAGTAATCAAATTAATATTGAAACATTAATTATGGCACACTAATTTATCATTTATATTACATTAACATTAAATAAATTTCGGGGCGTTACAAGGAGCGCATAGAAAGTAAACTCTGAACCACCATCATCAGAGACATAAACACTCAACTTCTCAGGTGAATAATTGTAGCACATTGTTGATAAAACTGTGTTGATCACCAAACTTGGTGGCTCCATTTTCGGGTCCGCGGTGCAAACGAAAATGTCCATACCCGGCAATTTGTTCTCATATCTGTTTCCATGAAATGAAAACATTGGCATATTATAAGGATCTCAAACATGTTTTTTGACTTTAAAAATTCTAAAATTTTAAAATACAAGAGAAATTTTTGTCCATGTACAAAATTTCGACAAAATTTTGGTTAATATCAAAATATATCAGTAAAAATATTGTTTTTATAAAGTTCATATATTGTACTTTATTAAAGAATTCAGTTTATATGAGATTTGCAGTTTAAAACAATAACATTTGATTCGATATTTTTATCGATATTTTAATTCTTGTTATAAGGATATTTAATCGATGCAATCTTTAGATTATAAAGATATTTAATTGATTCTCGGGCCAGAAGAATCTTGAGCCTATTTGCGTGCGTCAAGTTTAAATATTCATATCCCACGCGCAGCCAAACTTTGTTGACCGACAAAAAGAGAGAGGGAAATATGACCCGTCATGATATCTTTGTTTAAGCGGCTACCCTTTAACTTTTTTTTCTTTTAATTTTGTGAAACAAATTTTATAAAACTTATATTATGTCTCTTTTTATTGTATTCCAACCCCTCTATAATTCTACTAATTTATTAGTTCAGTCACGTCTTGACTGAAATCTAATACATCTCATCTATACATATCAAATTATCAATCACTTAGAAGCAAATGACTTGAGAGTGTTGGAGACTTTTGAACATTAATAACCAACTTGCCATCCTTGTGTATGGAAACTATAAATATCATGAGTGAGACCAAACTTTGGAGAAACAAAGAAGAATTGGACATGTGAAGATCTCCTTGGCGAGTTCTTTGTCGTCTTTGAGATCTTTTTCAGCGCCCACCACAAAAATACCAACAAAAAAATAATGGACTTTGGGAAGTATGGACCGAAAACCAAAACGATAGGATTATAGCTGGAAGAATAAGGACAACTTTTTTTTTATTTTTTAAGGGATTACTATGATAAGGCCTTTTTAAGAGAGTCTTATCATAAGTCTCTTTTTTTTTAACCACTAGATTTAATGTCTGGTTTAAAAACTCCAATTCCACCTTATTACAATAGGTCTTTTCTCAAACAATCAACGTTAAAATTAAAATTAAATTGACCATAGTCAGACACCAAAAATAAATTCATTGATGGGTCTCATTTCCTCTTGCCACCATGCTGGCTTCGCTCACTCCCTTATTCATCCCCACATCATTCAATTTCCCACTAACGATAAGATTGGACTCTCCTCACGGAGCTCCATTTTATAGGACATAATAAGACATTGATTAAATAATATTAAATAATTTAAATTTTGTAAATACTGAAAATTTAAATTCTCCTCCTTTTTTGTTATCTATTTCAATATCTAATTTCTTCTTTTCAATATTTAAATTTAAACTTATTCAATTTAGGATTGTCTTATAAACTCTATAATTACCAAGCACATTCAATGAGAAGACTATACCATATTTTCTTCTCTATATGATATCCGTAGATATAGACATATTATCGAATCATGTTAAATTTTCTTCTCTTTTTCTGTATTTTATTTTCTTATTTAATTTTCTATAATATATACACGTGAGAACTAGAAGATAAATAGACAGAGAGAGAGAGAGGGAATTATTGATTTACCTATATGAAAGCCTATCCTTGAAAGGATGAAAACGAGTAAGACTCCATCGAACAGACTGAGTAATGATCCAGTACAACCCGAATCCTATCTCCGCCATGAACATGCCAATCCAGGCCCATCTCCCTGCCGGTTGATCATGATGCCCGTGATCATCTCCTTTAGTACTTGTTGGGATATTCTTCAATCTGTAAAACCATATCAAGCATATCCCTACCATTATTGTGCTTGTAAACACCCTATAAATGCCTCTGAATCTCGCTTCCTTCGTCTCAAACAGCCGTCCCATGCCATTATTGTTCTGCTTCTGCTCACCATGCTCTCTATCTCTCTCTACAATTTTTTTGGTACACCTAACCGGCCAAAAGCTAGCACATGTTTATGTATTTATATACTTATATATATAAGAGATCATTTTAATTTAGTACCTGTGTTATATCAAAATATGAATTTGGTATTTTATGTTTTAGAATATTTTATATCAGTGTCACGTTTTTTTAAAAAATCTTTTTTAATATCCAAAGACGTTTTTTTGAGACACAAAAAAACGCTTATGTAGTACTCAAAAAAAACTTCTAGATACTAAAAAAGATTTTCTAAAAAGTCGAGGTATCAATAAAAAGTATTATAAAACATAAAGTACTAAATTCATATTTCGATATAACACAAGGTACTTATCTAAAATTTCCCCTATCTATAAATTGAGACAAGAGTTTCATTTACATATATATAGTATAAGATAAGCATAAAGAGTGTTTAAAAACTAAGTTCCAATCGCTAAAACATTCTCATATGCTACAAAATAAAACAAACATTTACAATTATATAAAACTTTCACAATGTTACAGTATTTAAGCTCTTAATTCTAACACTTCAATAATAGAAGGTGTACATATCATTTTATACGAAACTATAAGGCGGCTCATTCTCTTTCACATATTCTTGAATTCAAGTCATCAAATTCAATCTGGTTGTTGTGGACAAGATAAAATGTACGTTAATTTCATTTAAAAGGTTGTAACAAAAATATCCATACACCTCTCTTGAATTTATTGAGGTGCCACTGTCTATCCTTTTACTTAAAAATAATAATAATAAAAATAAACTGATAACATAGTGGTAATAAAGATGGTGGCGTGATTTGGGGTGTGGATGTTCAAAGTTCTGAACGTTTATTTTCCTAAGACATGTCATACACTATTATCGAGAGCAAATAAAATTGCAGTAGAAAAATAATCAAAAATTTTCAAAAAATTCATTATTAAAAAGTTTAATAAATATAATTAAAACTAATTTTATATTTTAAAATATTATAATAAGTAAAAATTTTATCATCATAATTTTTTTAACTGTTAAATTTAAAAAAAAATAATACTTTTAACCACATGGTAGGATTTTAAAATATGCACAGAAGCTTTGTTTTTGGGGAAGTCTCGAGACTGAAGATGATGTAAAAAGAACAGACTTGCCACAGTCTTTTCATGTTCTTATCTACTAGTACAGTACTTGTAGGCAATGACACTGACTGTCAATGAGTTTTATGTTGTTACGTTTTACGTAACATATTTAATGTGACCAAACTAACGTATGGATCAAACTAACATACCGTACTACCTAAATTTAAAACCATTTAAGACATATTACAAAAACGGTTTGAATTGATGTTTAATAGTATAATAATTAAGGGTAGTTTAAATTATAAAAATCATTTTAAAAAAGTCTAAATCTTCAAAATTTAACTTTTATCCTCTTCAAGTTTATATGGCTTAAACTATTTTATATAGTAAAAATCATTCTTTTTTTTCATAATTTTTTAAACATTAATTCTCATTTTAAATTTGACATAATATTTTATTTTTATTTTAAATCTTTACATTTTAAACATCAATTTCGAATCACTATTTAAACCTTACAGTTTAAACTATAAAATTCTAAACCATAGCATTTTTAAAGATGTACGCCAACAAATCAGTAAACATTTCATCCAAAAAAAAATCAATAATGTCAACAGTATTGAATATGGTCAGAGGCCTTTTCCATCAAATAACATGCATTGACTTAACGTTGGCCGTTGGCCTCTTGTGGCTTGGAATTGGCATATTGATATCTTTCATTACTTTTTTTATGCCATAAATTATTCGATATATATGCATATGCATATATATATATATATGTATATATTTTTGCTAGATGAAGTTTTATATGTAAGTATTTTGTTTTGCCCTTTTAACCCATATTAGAGCCGATGTATGTAATCATGAGTCATGACATTTTCCACAACTATATATGTGACGACCCGCCTTTTCGGGCAGTCACTTTACTTTCATAAACATCGTTTCGTAAACAGTAATCTTACTTACTTAGTAAGAAAATACTGTAATAAAAATTTTTTTTTTCTTTCCTTAAACGTTCTTTAAAATTGATGCGACCTCTGTCGCATTCAAGTGGAGACATCGCTCAACACTTGCCTTTAAAATCATTTCAAATCGTTTCTTAAAACTTAATAAGAAACATTTATTAAATCATAGCTTAAAACTTTACATTATAATTACATAAAACAGTTCATAAACTGTATCTTAAAACTTTGAATACAATTCTTAAAACTCTGTTTTTCTTTAAACTTCGAAAACACAACATTAAACAATGGAAAACATTTTCTTTACGTAGCGGAAGCAAACAGTGATGGTATCCATACCCAAATCTTCGCATCTGTCCTCCGCAGTACCCAGCTCTTCTAACGGGTCCCATTGGTCACCCATAAGTTACCTACAGCATGAAAAACTTTTAATGAGCTTTCGCTCAGCAAGTTCAAACATATTCTCACAAAGCATTTAAACATGCTTTAAAAACTTTTCTCATGAAAACCTTTCTCTTGAAACGTTCTTCATGAACGTTTCCTATAAACATTTCTAAAAACGTTTTTCATATAACATTTCTGAAACGTTTTTCTTAAAACGTCATTCGTAAACCTTTTCTTGAAAACATGAAATGTTTTTCATAAACATTTGAAACGTTTTTCTTAAAACGTCATTCGTAAACCTTTTCTTGCAAACATGAAATGTTTTTCATAAACATTTAATGTAAAACCTTTCTCTTAAAACATTTCTTGAACGTTTTTCTTAAAACGTCGTTCATGAACCGTCTCTTAAAAACATGAAAACGTTATTCATAACATTTATCGTAAACATTTTTCAGAATGTTTTCCATAAACATAACATATAAACATTTCATAAAAAAGCATTCAAGTAACCTCAGAATGCATGACTCCATTTATGCTCAATTATTAACTTCAATTATGAGCATTTTATGAACATTCTGTAAACTTAAATATTCATTTCTTTCTCAACCTTTATCCTTGTTCTTTAACTTTCTTTATCTTATAACTTTCAGTTTCCTTACTTTACTTTAGTGTTCGTACCAACTCATTAATCATGAGATCATATACATGATGCTTCCCTTGCGGAAGACTTGAGACCATCAAACATTGAGGTCTTGTACCTCACCTTTAGGAGGTCAAACTTTAATTTTACTTTCATTACCTCATAACAAAGAGGCTGGTACGACACTTTCTTTTTTATCCTTACGTTACCTTCTTATTAACTTTAGTGAGCATTTCAAATGCAATCACATCATATGCAATACACTTGCAATTCATAGCTTGTACTATAAAATTTATTGCATAACAGATGCAACATATTGCATAATAAATGCAACATAAAATGCAAACACATTTTACTAATCATAATTTGCATTCTAACACTCATTGCATAACAAATGCAACATATTGCTTAATAAATACATCATAAAATGCAAACACATTTTGCAAACTATAACTTTTATTCTTAAATTTATTGCACATCAAATGCAACTTATTGCATAGCAAATGCATCATTAAACCTTTAACTTAAACTATAAAACATTATGCATTGTCATAATGCAAAACATACTTTCAATACTTTGAAAATCATAACTTAAACTTTTAAATAACATTATGCATATCAATATGCCAATAAACCTTTAACATAACGATTGCAATTTCATTGCAATTCTTTTTCTTGAACTTTAAAACTTTTTGCATAATAAATGCAAACATACTTTAAAAACAACTTACTTAACAATTGCAAACACATTTGCAAACATATAAATAAGCATTTAAAAATCATTTACTTCATGCTGTAGGTGAGGTTTGAAACTTACCCGAACTATGCTCTAGCGTTCTCTATTCCGTTCCTTTCTCGTTCCTTTTCCTTCCATTGGTCGGCTTTTGTGTCCTGATCATACGACAGCCGACCCATTAATTAACTTTCTTTATTATCAATCAACTCGATTGATAATAAAACATAAACATTAATCATTCATTCCTTATTCATAACTTGGTATACTATCGGTCTACCGTTCTCTTACTCAACCTTATAAACTGTCAGTTTACATTTCCTTCATTTAGCCTTGTAACCCACCGGAGTTACTTTTCCTTTTAACTTTGTAGCCCATCGGTTACTACTCGTTTACTTAAAACATTCCTCGTTAAATCTTGATCTCACATGACCGTTACGTTACTTAACGTATCACGGAACATTTTCCATCTAATAACATTATGCTAAATCGGAGTGTTCGACTCTGTTCTAGCCGTTTCCTTAAAAATGACGATTTTACCCTTAACAGGTTTTTCGTCACCTTGTAACGTTATAAAACCCATTCTTACATAAAACAGTGTAACAATCACTGATCATGCATTTCATAAATTTCTATGAAAGCATCTAAAACAGTTCATACTGCAGTCGAGATTCCTACTTACTTGAACTCCAAGCTAAGCAGATCCAGTTGTATCTCGCTGCATCTACAGTATGTGAAGCATCCTCTGCAGTGCTCCTCGAGCTACCATGAATGGCTAGGAATGCTTCCTGGAAATCATACATTCTTGAAAACATCATTCTGGACTCCGATACTGCTGTTTGAATCGCCTCGATCTGCGTGTAGTCGGTACCGGACGATTTTCATCAGAGTGGAATTTGCTCGAACGGAGGTCACCATTGCGTTCAGAGCGTCGAAACGAGTCGGGAGGCGGTCTCGGATCTTCGATCGGAGGTCCGGATCACAAAATCCCATTTTGCCCTTTGACCGAGCGTTGACCGCCGTTGACCGGCGGCGGTTGGCTCCGTTGAGGGCTGAGCTCGAGCCTACCCCCCCTAATTCGACCCTCCTGAGTCGATTGGTGGGGTCAATTTCACCCAATTCGGCCTCCATCTGCTCCAATCGAGGATGGAATTCACGGCCAAAACCGGCGGCTCCGATCTCCTATCTCCGGCGGAGAGACCGTGAAATTGAGGTGGGGGAATTGTTCCCCGACCTCCTCTGAGTGTTTCCCCTACGATGGGGCAGCTCAACACCGCGTGGAACGGCGGCCCGAAGCTCCCCACGGCGGCGCACCAAGGCGGAGGTCGTTCTCCGGTGACCGGCCGTCATTTCGTGCAATTGAGAGTTGCTTCATGCTCTTCTCAACCATCTGAACGTTTTCCCCCTTTCAATTTGGGGCGAGGCAGCCGGGAACGGTGGCTACGATGGCTTCCGCGGCGACGCTCAACGGCGGAGGTGGAACTCCGACCAACCGCGGCTGGGCTGCGAAATTAGGCAAGGGGTTTCACTCCCCGTCGCCGTCTGAGTCGAACGGTGGCGGCGGTGTACCTCACCGCCGCCATTATCGACGGTTCTCGAGGGGCGGCGACACGGCGGAGATGGGCAGCTCCGGCGAAGCCTTTCCAGCCAAAATTGAGCTGGAAAATTGGTACCATCTTGTTCCTCTCCTCACACTGAGTCCATAGACACCAAAATCACGTTGATTGGTGGTCGGACGGCCGAGAAACGGCGTCGGGAAAAAAATGGGTTTCGCCGCCACTTTGGGCTGCGCGTGGGCCCTCCTCCGGCGGCTATTTGGGTGGCACGACACCTCGTTGGACTCAGCTCAACGAGAGCTTCCCACTGGTATGGGAGGTGTCGAAAAATAACGCCGGAATCTCAAACGAGATTTGAGGAGAGAGAGAGAAAATCTAGAGAGAGAAAGAGGAGAGAGAAAGTCTCGAATTTGCCTAAATTTTCTGATTTTTCTTTTTTTTTTTCTTTTCTTTTATAAAAGCATAAGATAAAATTGTGGTCCACACAATTCAATTCTTATACTGCATTGCTCTAACACTGTATAATTTTCCATCTTATTATACAGTATTTTTCTTTAATTATACTTTGTCTTAATATAATCTTTAATTTAATGCATTTTTAATGCATTAAAAATCTCGGGTGTTACAATATATATGTATATCCAATATTGCTTCTTAGTTTCATGAAATTTTAACTTCTTTCCAAAAACTCAAATGAGGTGAATGGCACTTCCTTCCAAAACATTTAGTACCAAACGGCACAAAGATTCGCATCAAAGTGGTCCCACACCCATTCTTTTGTTTTTTCAATGCACAAAAAAAAAAAAAAGATGGAGAAGCCAGCAACTAATAACATCTACAAAAGAAGACCTTATTGTTGTGATTATTAAAATATACTCAGAAGAGTATAAGAAGTTTCTATTTACACACTTAATTAACTTTAAAAACTTTCAAATACTATTAAGCGTTATCACTGAGATGCATGTCCCCCAACTTTAAAAAGTGAGTGATCGTTTGATTTTCGATCTAATTTTATGAATAAAACGCTCCTTGAACTAGTATGGTGTTTGGTCATGTGAGTTAGAACCAAAACTTTTAGTTACTATGATTGACGGTGTGCTCGATGCTATCCCTGAGGCACACCTCCTCGGCGGATCGACAACTGTCCTCGGCATATGTAACCGGGAAGTTAACCTTGGCCCATCCTTCCAAGGTGCTCTACAAGGCGCCTGCTTGCCACAATGTAAGTTCTCGCCTCCTCGGGTAAGGCACGTGCTCGAGTCGGATTGTCAGATCCTGCAACATAGACAGCCATTCAGCACAAAAAGCCAACAAATAGTCGCTTCTTCGCCATTAGATGAAGGCTAATCGGCTAGCAGAGGCTGTAACACATATCACTTACCTTCTAACAGGCCTTGATGTGACACATGAGTCATGGGCGAAACCTATCTGACACCTAGTTTAAATGACAGCCTATAAATAGAGCGCATTTACTGCAGCTCGATGCAAGCGTACTCCTTCCCTCTTTCGCAACTAACTAGTTTCCACACTTTGTCGAGCAGTACCTACATTGAGCATCGAAAAGCCCTTGTCTAGCACCACATCAGTGTCCCCCCTTACCTTCCAAAGCATCCCTCCTCTTGTCATAGATACGTCTAAGCAGACCGAAGCGAGGGAAAGAGCCATCCGAGCACCATGCGTAACTGCATATGGTGTTGATTCACCGCCACCTACTAGTAAGCATCAACAACTATAGTATAAAGCTCTCATATGTTATAATATCAATACTACGATATTTTTAATAAAAATTCGTTCAAATCATTAGTTATAACCAATGTTCCTAAATACTCTTCAAATTTTAGTGGTAGTAGTGGTCCAAAATGTAATCTCTTATAATATCCGGATAAAAAATGTCAATGTGGATGCACATAAATGTTCTTTCAAGGGAATTAAAAAAAAATCGTAAGAATCTATCAAGAATGAAAAAAAAATTATTAAAACTCTGAAGACAATCTCAAACCCTTCTCTTTCAGTGGCGGTGTCAATGGAGAGTGCTCTATTTTATGTTTTGATCTTTAGAAAAATTTTAGGGTTTTTGGCACATTGGTCCACTAAACTTTAGGCTTTTTTGCAATGTGGTCCTTAAACTTTTTTTTGTTGCAATTGAGTCCCTAAACTTTGCTAAATATGGCATTTAAGTCCTAATCACAAAATTTCTTCAAAATTGAGATGGAAACAATCATGTGAGATAGACGTGACCCATTTAGAATACCTATACATCTCATTTAATTCAAATAAAAGTCAAATTATTTAATTTTGTGTCTAAAACTATAAAATACAAAAGAAATTATATCATTATTAATGATATTTTTAACAAATTTATTGGTTTTTATGTATATTTTAATCATTGTAATGCTTGAAATTATGTCCCTTCCCTTCTAAATGGTCATGTACACCTCAGATAATCATTTTTCATCTTAATTTTGACAAACGTTAATAATTAGGGACTTAATTGCCACACTTAGCAAGGTTTAGGGACTTAATTACCACACTTAGCAAAGTTTAGGACTCAATTGCTACCAAAAAAAAAATTTAAGGACCACATTGTAAAAAAGCCTAAAGTTTAGGGGAGATAAATGTGCCAAAAACCCTAAATTTTAGTATTCATAAGTACAAAGGGATTTTATTTTCAGGATCACTTGATTTTTAATTTTTGTTGTTGATGAATCATCACAATTTAATAACAACAGATAAAATGATTTTCCCGCTAAAATTTAATCTGAAGCTGATCACTTTTAGATGTTTTCTTTTTGAAATAATGTGTAATTTTGGAATTAATAGAGGTGCATGGGTGATAAGTAAAATTTAATTTAAAAATGGTGGGTTAGAAAAAGGGGTGCGAATGATTCAAGGAGTGTTTTCTAATTGAACCGCCCAAAATAAACAACCTTTAAATAACATCATTGATCAACTGTTGAATGAAAAAGGAAATTAATAGAAGATGAACGCACTATGATTAATTGTATGACCTCAAGGAGTCCTTATCCTTTTTACGTTTTTTTTTTTTTTTTTTGTTCCTTTTCTTTTGAAATTGAGGAATATTGGTTTTTAATTCTAATACCTAATTTCATGTCTTGTAACATCTCCCAATTATTTGTTAATCCAGACCCCATTGGTGGGAACTCACCATATATATCCTTACAAATATTGACCAACCATTATGGTGCAACTTGCTTCGCGTTTACCAATTAAATAGCAGTTTGAATATTGAAATTAGAGTTTAAAAATATACATTAATTCCAAATTATAAACAGGCAAAGAGAAGAAAAAGAAGAAACAAGTAGTAGTATCAGTTGGAATAAATAATATTGTTCCTATGAAGCTTGAGACGAAAAAAGATCTCTCTTTTTTTTTCCTTGCCAATAAATTAAAAGTCTTCTACGTTAATGAAACATGCTGACCGACGTGGAAGGGGCGACGTCATTTTCTCCTTAGTTAGACGTTAAATCTCACCTGTCGGTGTTTTTTTTAGCCACGAAATTTTTAGTATCAAACCAAGAATTACAAAATTTGTAGCTTCTTAAAAATGTTTATTAAACCTTTGTTTTATCCCTTTTGCTGGTTAGTGAGTTTTCAATACTACAATAGAAAAAAACTAGTGAAATTTCGACGTAGTTCACAAAAACAGACGGTTACAATTATAATATAACAGTAATAAATAAGAAATACAAAATATATGGCCGGTACATATTCAAACGTAGTCCCATTCTACAAGATGGTCAAAGCCTTGTGGTTTATCATTTTCTTTTTCAAAATCTAAAATTACATTTTTTTTTCTAAAATTTAATTTGTTTACCCAATCTTCTACATTAAATGTTTTTGAATTCGTATCCTTGGGAATTTAAAAGAACTCTTCTCCACTCCAAAGCGTCGTATATGTAAATCCCAACATAAGCTTCGAACTTATCATGTTCAGAGAAAGGACAAAATTTTGATGTTTTATAATATACATTTATGTCGGTGCATACTTGTAGATCAATCTGCATGAAATGTGGAGTGGTTGTCTTAAACCTCTAACAGCGTGTTTGAAAAGATGGTGAGAACCATTTTTAATGTAGTATGTAAGAGTTTTATACTGTAGCATATTTTTTTTTTTGTTATTGTAGCACATAAAAGCTTTACATTGTTTATAACTGAGATTGTGGTGGGAAACACCCCTAATTTTCCGTTGTTTTAACTTGGTATTAAAAACATACTCGAGCAAAAAACCACAGTTCGATTGAAAGAACATTATCTAGAATTCTAGTACCTCGGCAACAAATAAAATAAAATAAAGAAAAAAAAAACTTGGAACATGCAACTGAGGACAAAATAAAACTACATACCACGACTCAGTAGATTCCTATTAAAAACATCACTCATAATTTTTATAAGAAAAACACTATTGATCTCTTTTTTTTACCTAAAAAAGAAAGAAAGAAAAGAAAAGAAAAAAATATATAACTCCTTTGTCCAAAATGACTTCAGCTCGACCAGCCTTATTTAAATAAAATAAAATAAACCCAAAAGCAAGTATATTCACCAAGGGGGAAAAAGCAATAAAAAGAAGGGTTATATGATCTTCATTAATCTTTAACCACTAAATTATGAGTCCAAAACTTACTTATAGATCCAAACTAGTCAGAAATAAATAAATAAAAAAAAATTATACATATGCAACTAGCATGCAACTATGTCCTAATCATGTGTTCCATATTATATATATATATATATATATATATGTATATGACTAGATATACATGTCATATGCATTCACACACATATATATACACACGTGCACTCATACACAAATATATATACACGTATGACTAGATATACACGTCATATGCGTTCACACATATAAACACACACGTGCGCTCATACACAAATATATGTACACGTATACACGTATTATGCGTACCATATATATATATATATATGGTGTATGACATAGTCGCATCTCTACATAACTTACATGCAACTATGTCCTTATCATCAACGTCTCTAATTATTAATATCACATACGTATCATTATATACTTCCACAGATATATATGTATATATATATCCACATATATACAAGTGTACAATGTATACAAAATCTTACTTGCCAGCTTTTTTTTAAGCCACGAAATTTTCAGTAGCAAATCAAGAATTACATAACTTGCAACTTCTTAAAAATGTTTATTAAACCTTTCTTTTATCCTTTTTGCTGGTTGGTGAGTTGTCAATGCTACAATAGAATAAGACAAAAACTAGTGAAATTTTTACGTGTTTTACAAAACAGACGGTTATATTATAATAAATTAAGAAATACAAAACTATATATGGCCGGCGCATATTCAAACGTAGTCCCATCCTACGAGATGGTCAGCCATGTGATTTATCATTTCTTTTTCAAAATCCAAGATTGCATTAATTATTTTTATCTAAAATTTAATCTGTTAAAAAATTAATTGTTTAGTACCCCATTTCTATATCAAAACTAGCATTCATTTAAAAGAACTCTTCTCCATTCCAAAACCTAATATATGTAAATCCCATTTAAGATTAGAGAAAGGACAAAATTTTTATGTTGTATAATATACATATATGTCAATGTGTACATATAGAATCTACATGAATTGAGGGCTGGTTCTCTTGAACCTCTAATTGTTTTTAACTTGGCATTCAAAAAAAAAAAAAAAACTCAACTATACCACCATTAAATTGAAAGGACAATATCTACAATTCTAGTACGTCTGCAAAAATAAAATAAAATAAGTTAATAAATATAAAGAAAAACTTGGAACATGAAACTTAGGACACAATATAGCCACATACCAAGACTCAGTAGACTATTAAAAATCAACCCCGGTTGTTAATGGTTAATTAACCCCACATGTTTGTTAGTAATTTCTATCATAAAATGGCCACTGTTAGGTATAAGTGAGTGGAAAAGTTTAGTTAAATTAGGTTGTCTACATGTTGGTCATTAGCTAAAGAAATGGTTGTAATTTATTTAGTTTATTTTATTGTGTGGCCTATGCTTGTTCTTGGTGCAATAAAGGCCAATGCTTAGGCCTATAAATAGCTGAGCATTAAGCTCATTTCTCTACGGCAAGCATCCAAGAGAAATAGAAAGAAAATAGTAAGTGTGTAATCTTTTGGATTTTGTGAGTTTAATATAAGTAATTTGTTTTTATTATTATTGAATGAATTTCTTCTTCTTGAGTGATAAATTAGAGTTGTATACTCCAATTTTGTCTCCTATTTTCAACAATTGGTACCAAAGCCAGGTTGTGAACTTTCTTAAAATTCTAAGTATACTCTGTTGATGCAACTTTGTCTGATCTTCCAAATTAGAAAAGTTTTTTGAGAGTTATACATAATTAGTGAGTTTCTTTTTGTCGTGAGTAGTATGAAACTCTGCAAACTTATTATCTAAGACAAAATTTGTTTGGTATTATTGAGGAATTGCCAAGACAATAGGTGATTTTCAAGTAATTGGAGGAATAAAGAAACTCAACAACCAAACCTACAACATATGGGTGACATGTATGATATCATACATGCCAGGACAAGATCTTTGGGAGATCGTCGGCAATAGTGAAGTTATACAACCGGCGACAGAAGACGCTAATGATACCTTGAGTGAATAGAAGATTAAAGCAAGCAAAGTGATGTTTGTTTAAATACCACAATTGAAGAAGAAATGTTGGAACACATTCAAGATACCAAAACAACGAAAGAAGCATGGGACACTTTTATCGCACTCTTTTCACAGAAGAATGATACAAGGCTGCAAGTCTTGGAGAACGTGTTGTTATCCATAAAATAAAAAGATTTGATGATCAATCAATACTTTACAAAAGTAAAGTCATTATGTCATGAAATTTCAGGACTTGATCCTACGGCCCATATTGAAGAACCTAGAATGAAAGGAGTAATCATTCATGGGTTGAGACAAGAGTACAAAGGTTTTGTTGCTACAGTGTAAGGTTGGCCTACTCAACTATCACTTGCTGAGTTTAGAAACTTGCTTGTCGATCAAGAAGCATTGGCAAAGCAGATGGGTGAAGTCTCACCAGAAAATATGAAAGAAGCGCTCTTCAGTAGTAAGGGCAAAGACAAATCTAAACAGAATATTGTGAAAGGATCAAGAAGAAATGATGCCAAATCAGGTGGTCATCAAGGGAGATCGTAGTCAATCTAAACAAAGGAAGAAGTTTGACGACAATTGTTACAATTGTGGCAGAAAAGGCCACATGGATAAAAATTGCTGGTCTAAGAAGAAGTCTAAAAAAAGCAATGCAGTGAGCTCCAAAATGGAGAATCAAAGTGACGATGAGTGGAATGCTGAAGCCTCATTTGCTGTAGAAGAAGAAGTGGCACTCACAGTGACTTCAGCCCGACAGATTGACTACGACAAAGATTGGATCATTGATTCCAAGTGTTCGAATCACATGATTGGTGGTAGAGACAATTGCAGAATGTGACAGAGTATAAAGGAAGCCTCGTGGTGGTAACAACCAATAATTCAAGGTTGTCGATCACTCATATTGGTAAGACAACTGTTGTATCCCTATATAGTCCTAATAAAATGCCACTTGACAATGTCTACAATGTGCCAGGCATGAAGAAAATCTTGCTATCAGTGGCACAATGAACGTCCTCTGGCCACTATGTCGTGTTTGACCTACATAATGTAAAAGTGTATCAAGACATGAAGATCTCTGGCACACCTACAATGGAAGGACGAAGATTAGAGTCTGTTTATGTAATGTCAACAGAGCTTGCTTATGTAGACAAAACTCGAAAGAATGAGACTATGGATTTGTGGCATGCAAGGTTAGGACACATTGGCTACCACAAGTTGAAAATAATGATGTAAAATTCAATGCTCAAAGGTCTTCCTCAACTTGAAGTCAGAACTCACGCTGTCTGTATAGGATGTTAATATAGTAAGGCGCATCAGTTACTGTATAAGGAATCAAAGTTTCAGAGCAAAGGCGCCATTGGAGTTAGTTCACTTTGATGTCTTTAGCCCCATCAAACAACCATCAATTAGCAAAATGAGATATATGGTCACGTTCATTGATGACTTCTCAAGATATGCGTGGATTTTCTTAATGAAAGAAAAATTTGAAACATTTACAAAATTTAAAGAATTTAAAGAAACAGTTGAAGGATAAGTTGGCAAAGAGATCTTGCGCTTGTGCATAGACAATGATGGAGAGTACACTTTCGATAAGTTTGAAGAATATTTGCGAGAATACCAAATACAACATCAGTTCATGTGTGCAAACACGCCGTAACAAAATACAGTAGTAGAGAGAAAGAATTGACATTTTATAGAGATATGTCAAAGCATGCTTCATACTAAAAATGTACCTGGAAGATTTTGGGCTAAGTGTATGAAGACAACAACTTATGTCATCAGTAGGCTTCCTCAACTAAGACTTGGATTTACTTCACCATTTGAAAAACTGTGGAGTACTAAACCTGCAGGTGTTTACTACTGAGTTTTTTGCTATGTACACTACATGTTCATGCCTAGTCACTTATGTAGTAAATTTGACAAAAAGGCAATACGATATACTTTGTGGGATACGACAGCCATAGGAAAGGGTGGAAGTGTTGCGACCCTACAAGTAGAAAATGTTACACATCACAAAATGTGGTGTTTGACAAAGCATCATTGTGGTGGTCTCCACAGAAAGAGAAGTTACTAGATTCCAAAGAAATAAAAGATTAACTTTAAGAAAAGTTGGGGAAGCAAATTGTTGAAGTGAGATTAAGTCCAGAAGCACTTAAGGATCCTAAAGATGAGAATGATGACAATCGCATTATAGCGACAAGTCCTTAGCAAACCAGTGTATACCAAAGACCAACAGAGGAAGTTAAACCCAGTCATGAGGGTATAATAAGTCCACAAACACCAATCAACCAGAGTGAAAAGGCCAAAACCCAGATACGCCAATGCAGTCATAGTAGAGGAAGAAAGTTTTAAAGAGCCAGAGACTTATGAAGAAACATCTCATAGCTCTGAATGGGTAAAAGCTATGAAAAAAGAAATTACTACGTTGAAGCAAAATCAAACTTGGGATCCGGTACCAAAGCCTAAAGATGTTAAGCCTATTTCCTGCATATGGATATACAAGATTAAGACATGCCCATATGGATCGATTGAGAGATACAAAGCTCAACTTGTAGCTTGAGGGTTCTTTCAGCAATATGGACTAGACTATGATGACATGTTTAGTCTAGTGGCAAAAATAACTACCGTGCGTGTCTTTCTTGCACTTGTAGCCAATAAAGGCTAGAAACTCTAGCAGATAGATGTGAAGAATGCCTTTTTACATGGAGAGTTTGATCAAGAGATTTACATGATTCAACCGAGAGGATTTGAGGAGAGGTCTTATCCAGAGTATGTGTGTAATTAAGAAAGGTACTTTACGGTTTAAAGCAGGCACCTAAGGCATAGTATGGTAAGATCACTGAGTTTCTTACACAAATTGGATATGCTATGACACATGCAAATTCTAGCTTATTTGTTAAAGCTAGAGAAGGAAAGTTGGCAGTGGTGCTGGTGTACATGGATGATTTGATAATCATCGGAGACAATGAAGGAAAGATTCATTGAACAAGGGAGAACTTATTTATGCACTTCCAAATGAAAGAACTTGGTCAACTTAAGCACTTCTTGGCCAACAAGTTGATTGTACACATAGAGGAATATTTTTCTATAAGTAGAAATATGCCAAAGATTTATTGAAGAAGTTTAGGATGCTTGAATGCAAGCCGATCTTGACACAGATGGAAGTAGATGCTAAGATATGTACACATGAAGGAAAAGATTTGAAAGATATGACAATGTATCGACAATTGGTAGGTAGTCTGATCTACTTAACATTGACTCAACCTGATATTTCTTATGCAGTTGGCATGATGAGTCGATACATGCAAAGTCCAAAGAAGCCTCATTTAGAAGTGATTTGACGAATTCCAAGATATGTCAAAGGTACAATAGACTACTGGTCTTTTGTGCAAGAAGTTGAAGATTGCAAGATGGTTATTGCAACGCTGATTATGCAGGAGATCATGACACTGGTCGATCAACCATTGGATATGCCTTTAAGCTTGGCTAAAGAACAATTTCTTGGTGCAGCAAAAGACAACCGACTGTATCTTTGTTAACCACGAAAGTAGAGCACCAAGCAGCAATGGCAGTTCAAAAGAGTACATAGGTGATTCAACTGTTGGAAGATCTACATCAAACATTTGATTAAGCAGGTTAGTTGTTCTGTTATAATCAGTCGGCAGTACGCTTAGCAAAAAATCAAGTTTTTCATACAAGAACTAAACATGTTGAAGTACACAATCATTTTATTAGAGAAAAAGTTCTGCAAGAAGAAATGGAGATAAGACAAATCAAGATGGATGATCAAGTTGCAGACTTGTTCACAAAAGGTTTGAGTACTAGCAAATTTTAAAATTTTCGCCATTAACTAAATGAAATACAGAGAATCGAAGCTGGTGTTAAGAGGGAGTGTTAAAAATCAACCCCAGCTATTAGTGGCTAATCAACCTCACATGTTTGTTTGTAATCTCAATCATAAAATGGCTAAAGTTAGGCATAGGTGAGTGAAGAAGTTTGGTCAAGTTAGGTTGTCTAAATGTTAATCATTAGCTAAAGAAATTGTTGTAATTTATATAGTTCATTTCATTGTATGGCCTATAATTGTTCTTGGTGAAATAAAAGTCATTGCTTAGGCATATAAATAGCTTAGCATTCAGCTGATTTCTCCACGGCAAGCATTCAAGGGATAGAAAGAAAAAAGTGAATGTGCAATCTTTTAGGTTTTGTAAGTTTAATATAAGTAATTTGTTTTTATCATTATTGGATGAATTTCTTCTTCTTGAATGATGAATTAGAGTTATATACTATAATTCTGTCTCCTTTTTTCAACATCCCCCTAAAAAAATCAATAATTGGAACACGAGGACACCATTGATTTTTTTCTAATAAAAAAAGACATAATATAAGTCCTTAATTAGTCCAAACTGATTTTAGCTTCACTGGCCTTAATTAGTCCAAATAGTCACCAAAAGCAAAAAATTTAGGGTACATATGCCACTAACAAGCATGTGTCCTTATCATGTGTACCATATATAATATATATACATATATACATATATATGACTGCGCCCTAGTTGTCAAAGCATGTCACATATGTATATACACAGATACGTGTATACACGTGTACTGCATATTCATGTATACGATGTGTATAGTTGCATGGATATATAATTAAACATGTTCTAATTAACGTCCCTAGTTATCAATTATCAAATACGGATATCATTATAAATACATACTCACACACATGTATATTTATATACAGGTATATACGTGCACAATATGTATATACACTATATATACGTGTGTGTACCATATATTTAGTGAATACATCTAAAGTGGTCAGCTTGGCTTATGGCGTGACACCCCTCAGCCTTATCACCCGAGCCATCGTCGGCTAGGTGGCTCACTATGTAGTCCCTTTGTTCGAAACCTCATGCACACAACCATCGCATGATCATGATGATGTTGGTGTTGGTGTGGCTCTGAACTAGTGCTACTGCAAGTTGTCTTGCCAATCTTGCTTTCTTTTGCTTCTTCATTCATAATTTGTTTTTAGCTCTATTGTTTGGCGAACACTCCTCTCTTCTTCCTTGTTTTAGGTTGCCATTTCTACAATATTTCTTTTCAAAGTTCTAAGAATTATGGAACGTTCAAGGCCATATATATACACGCACACAATATATATATATATATATATATATCCATATATGTATGATTATATGCAAATGAAGGCTTTTCGCAAGAGTAATATTTGGTTGCCACGCTTAAATTATTGGGCAGTGAACCATACGTGGACTATAAATTTGAGCCTACTTGTGAAGCTTGGGTCGGAGAAGCGCTTCATTGAATGTAATGGGCCCCCAATGGGATTTTACATTGCATGGGCCCATTAAGTAGAGAAAACACTTTTGTTTGTTTTGTGATTTTCTGTAAAGTGTGGACCAGGTTTGAATTTTATATTCCGTTATTACAGCTAACATTCAAATGTCTGTACTGAGTTTTGCATGCGTTTGGACAGACATGCTTACAAAGAGGGGGAGAAAAGTTGTGGGGACATCCCTGTTTTAATGGATTAGTTATTTGGAAAATGACAAACGGGCCTCCATTAATGTGTAGATTGGCTTTTAACATCTGGACCAATCATGAAATTCCCCTGGCAATCAGAGCTATTTGTAACATGTGCCACTTGTAATATGCGCCGGAGATTCCTCTTAACTTTATTATATAATTGTTATAATTCTCAACTTTGAAGGGGTCAAAAACATGTTTCCAACGACAGGTTTGAATCGGAAATATGATTGACAAAAGCTTTGTGTGGGAAAAAATATTATAATAAAATAAGTATAAACTAAAATTTTTTGGTGTGAATTGAAAGGTGTTTAAAAAATTTGGTTTGAACTTAAATAATATAAAGCTCTTATATGATATAAAACAAAAAATAAACTACAATATAAAACTTTTACATATTATAAAATTTTGAACCAAAATTATTCAAATCAAATAATTTGAACAGCAAACACTTTAATGGCGCTTTCCAAATGTACTTTTTATGTTCTCTTGATGTTGATTGGTATGATATTTTTCTTTTTCCTGTAATTTTTTTTAAAGAACTATAGTATTCAGAGAAAAAGATGATATAAATGAGACAAGTTACAAGTACAAGAATGGTGATTATAGGCTCAGTTTAATATTTATTTATTTTTACTTGTTTTTAATGTTGAGGTTTTATACTTGAACTCTTACTTCACATTCTAAAAGCAAAATACAAATTATACTTTTGGAAGCTTCTCTAGAATGGTTTTATTTTAAGCACAGACATTGTTGGAGTTAAATCTCAGTTCGTCGATCTTTTCTGTACACATTGTCAGTTAGATTGGGCATGTAGTGGCTACAACACATGGTCTTGACACGATTTGCGACGTCTACTAAGGGAAGAGGCGACAGGGTTCGAGTCGACTACAATGAGAGGAGTCAATGTGCCTTAGGAGAGGTCTAAAAACTCTCTATCATCCAATGTGAGGGGAGATTTCATGGTCCATGTCATGTCGCCTATCTGAAGCCTGCATAATTCACGACGCTTACGAGGAAAAAGGGCGACATATTTTGAGACGACCTATAGTAAGAAGAGTCAGTGGGCTTTGTATAGGGCCTTATAAGAGGCCCAATACTCTATGTCATCCAGCATAATAAGAGCCTACAAGGTTCATGTCACCTTGCCTTTTTAGGAGACTGCATGGTACACGTCATCTACAAGTAGATGCCACGTGGATTATGTCACATTCTAGAAGCCTACATATTTCATGTAGGCAATACATTGCGGAGTCGACATATTCTATGGCGGTTACTTTAAATATGTCACAGATCACTGGAGATCATGTTTAAATAGATCATATCATGGAAGAACTTATTCAAACTCAAATTGTCCTTATCAAGAAGACACATTTGGGATGGTCTCATTCAAATCAATAATATCAAAAAGATACGAATCAACCTCGGGCACGTGCCAAAATTCAAGATATGCGGTGTCAAGACCAAATCGGATCATGTGACTTGCCTAGGGTGAGCTAACTCTATAAATAGGATGTGGTATCATTAGACACAAACATACACACAGCTACAAGCCTTTACTTCATTCTATGTAATTTGATCTTTGATTTCTAAGTAGTGATAACTCTACCTCTATAGTGGATGTAGCCCTCATATTGAAGGTGAAACACTCTAAATTTCATGTCTTTATTTACTTTTTACACTTTGCTTTTTTGCTTACACGTGAAACTTATCGACGCAATGTTAAATTGGACATAAACCCCACTTACAAATAGACCATATATTTCACCGTCTACATAAACGAAAATAAGAATTATTGAAAACGGCATCGGAACAGTTTCTAAATTTGTATTTCTTAATTTTTCCAGAGAGAGTTTTAAGTTGAAGAAAAGATAAAATTATTCTCGTTATCTCTCGAAAGGATATGGAAAAAAAAAAAAAAAAGTGGAAAACGCTAGTGGGCACAACCACAGATGAGAATCCCATTTGATTTTTTATTTATTGCCAACTTGAGATATCGTCGAGGGGGGAAAAGATAGACCCGTTTATATTGATTTTCAAGAAAGACGGGTTGTGGTAGTTGGAAACATCTAATCATTAAAATATCAATAAAATAAAGGAAATAGAAAACATGTTTAGTTTATTACCGAGAAACTATGTAGATTATGACTGAGTTTAGCATTCCCATCACTTATAGGGTCAAAAGATTTTGAGTCAATTCGATACGGTAAGCATATGTGCAGTCACGGAGCAAAATATAGAAGAAAATCACAACCTTCTACTAAGGAAAAGTGAAATATTATTTAGCAAAGTCCTCACTTTTCTTAAAAGAAAGAAGAAAAAAATGTTCCCAAACTTTATAACTATTTACACGTTGGTACTTGATATTTAATAGGTCTCAGAATCAATCCCGATTCATTTTGGTATGATAAAATTATAGGCCATTTAGAAAAAGAGTTTAAACTAAAGATACTACAGCATATAAAAAAAACATTATTGAAATAGTGGTTTGAATGGTGAGCTGTGGTTTGAACCATAACTACCAAACGCAATGTTAGTCCGTATAGCAACTAATTGTTAAAAGAAAACGGCAGAAAACAACACTTAATGTGTGTATAGAGGACAGTTGGATTATTGATGTGGGTTGTAAATGCTCTTAGAGCCTGATCAGATGATATAACATATGTTTAAAGGAAAATTAGCGTATTATATTAAGACCAGGGAATGAACTCCATACTAAATATTTTTTCAATCAGTTAATTATAATGTCAAATCTACTTAAATGCCTATTTTATTTTCATTTAAATGGAACATAGACGGCAAATACTCTATTTTCTATAGATGCAAGCATGACAAAAACACTAAATTTTTACCATATTAAGATAGATTCGGGTCAGTTTTGAAAAATTTAAATATCAAAGATCAAAATAAAATTTAGGAGACTATTATTGGAATTAATCCTAAAACTTTACGTTGACACGTATACTTACATGAGAATCTATATGGTAGAAGCACGAAAGAATAACAAATATATCAAACAATCAACTACAAATATTATAGGCATCTATGAAAATATAACTAATAAAATTTTTTCCTCTTATAAGTTGAGAGTGAGATAATTTGAACTACACATCTCATAGTATGGTCATGTGTAAATTTACTTCTAAGCTACAAAAATCGTAAAACATCTGTTATGTGTAAATTTACTTCTAAGCTACAAAAATCGTAAAGACTCTATTAGTACGTGTATTGTAATAAAATTGTTTAAACCCTCCAGATAAAAAAATGGTACACATATTATCTTTTGACTTAAAAATAGAAGATTTAAACTCTTTATTTTCTTTTTATGAAATTTGGTGTATAGATAACGCTAATAACTACCAGATTTGTGCATTTGAGAATGGCCCTTTTCTTTTGAATATGACGCCTTTTCTTTTAACTGTCTCGTACAGTCCTTTTTTTTTTTAATAAACTGTCTTGTATATTCGTGTATATCTAGACACACGTACAAGTAGTTCATTTTGAGACCAAGCAAGAGTCAATTATTGCTTATCCAATGCCCCTACGTTACCATTATTATTATTATTATTACATTTTATATGTAGTAGTAAAGAAATAATACCTATACGGTCCGTGAAGATAGAGATAGAGAAAGGCACAGCTAAAAGCCAAACTAAGCCTAATGCGCTGTATTTTGTGGTATTTGTAATTTACACAAACAATACACGAACCTTTCTCTTTCTCTCTCTCCACTTTTGTTTTTGGTCATTGTTTCTAAGTAGAATCTAATCTAACCCCCTTGGACGGTCTTATTTGCCGACGTGGAACTGTTCATTGGTCCCAATCCTCTATACCCGATCTCATCATAATCCGCCAAAGGTCCCTCCTTACATGCGTTTTCCCTTTAGCCAGCCAATCTAAAGTGTGGTATTTCTGACTAGTGCAATTTTGTAAGCTAAAATAGTCCATACGGTTTACCATATTTAAAATGTAATTTATGAAAAAAAATACTATATCAGCATATATATATATATATATATATATATATATTTGAAACATTACATTTGTAAAATAAAAATAGTTTTGATAAAATAACAAATATCCATCTTTTAATGGTTGAATTTGTGAAGAAAAAATAATTTTGATAATATTAGCTTAAAAACATATACCGGAGATAAGGCTTTCAATTGAAAAAAAACCCTAACTAGAATATCTTTCAAAGTAAATGATGAATTTTTAACATAAAAATTTCTAAAATCAATCCCAATCTAGTTAAAAATTGAAAAAGATATTGATCACATAACAATGCAGGTGTAAATATGCCACGTATTGCTGTAGGATTTTTTTTTTAAACGTGTCATAGTTTTAATTTTTTAGGGTGTGTTTGATATGTAAGATTGGGAATGAATAAAAAATGACCCCAAAATAAGAGGTTAGTTATTCTTAAAAAAAAAACCATTGGATTAAGATCATATAATTTATCCAAACAAATTATCCATTGACCAAGGAATGATCTTCACAGTAAAAGTATTTACTACAAGGTTTTACAAGGCTATTAATTGATCTACAATTCAATTAAAACGGAATGCCATGTGAGAATGTTTGAGACAGAAACATTACTAATTTTATAAGCATGGAATTGTACAAAATTTGTGATCAATTTGTGTACTTATAACGTTTGTACACTCTAGAATCTTTTTTTTTTTTTTTTATGAAATGATGAACAACAATTCTAAAAAAATAAAAAAATCTTTTCAAAAACCAAAAAGGAAATTAAAAAAAGTACATTTGATCCACAAGCGCAAAAAGTACAACCTTTAATTGCACAGACAAAGAGAGCTCACGATGAAGAGAATCCACAGGATCTCTGTCCCCCTCTCTTTCTCTCTCTTTCTATCTCACGAGCTTCGTTCCCTGATATAAAATTTGTCTCCAACAGCTTCCGAATTTTCTAACTCTCTCTCTCTCTTATTACTCTTTATCTCTCTAAAAGACCTCGAGTTCTTCTTTAACCATTTTTGAACTCAAAAGAATCTCCCAAAAAATCCTTCCTTTTGGTGTTTTTGATTTCGAATTTGGGCTCTTTTTTCTCGAGAAAACACTTTCTCGGTCGGGAAAAGTTCGAGTCTTTCGGGAGTTTCGTGAAGTTCAGAGGTTTGCTTTATCGTGTTTTGGTTCTCTGCTCGACATGTTCGAGGATGCTCTTGACTTTTGAAGAGCGCGACGATCCGTGGAGATGATCAAGAATCGTTCGCGTGTTCTACTCTTTCGTCTCCAATGGTGATTGATGGTTTCTAGGGTTTCTGTGTGGTGAGTTTCTTCTTATATGAAGGTTTAATTAGGGTTTTTGAGTAAGTGATTGTGCTTTTTGAGTAAGTGATTGTGCATTTATTTGCTGGTTCATTTCCACTGTTACAGCTTTAATCTTCGGAATTTCCATTATAGGTCATCTGATTAGGTTAATTAGTTTGATTTTTAGTTTTCTTAATCTTTTCTTTTTGGTTATATCAAGCTAGGTTTGGTCTTGAATTGCGTACGAAGTGGGCGGTTTCATCATTGGCAGAGTGAATTGGATCAGAGAAGCAGTGGTAAAGTAAAAATTGAAACTTTTTCTTTCTTTTTTTTTTTTTTTCAGTGTTTAATAATCAGAGCCTTTTTTTTGCCTTGCGAAATTTGAACATTTCATTTGGTTCTATTTTGGGCTCTTAGATTTTTTGTATTTCCCACCTGAAATAAAGAAAATTATTGAGCAAGGGTCTTGAAGAGGAATTTTCAGTTTTTTTTTTTTTATTTTATTTTTGTTTTCAGAATGATCAGAATGTTTGACATGTAATAAATTATTGGTTTTAGATTGGTTGGTGGGTTCTTTTATCTCAGAAAAAGTTAGGTTTGGTAATTATTCATGTCGTTGTCATATTCGTTACATGTAAACAATGGCATGATTTTCTGCTGGAATGTAAGGAATTTTGATGGGCTACCGAGTCCTTTTCAAATATGAGAATATGGAAATTGGAGTTTAGTATTTCTGGGATATTGATATAATATGTAATGTTAATTAATCTGTCATTAGTGTTAATAATTTTTATTTTAGTAGGGATTAAATTTCAAATCTTGTATAACGAAGAAACGGTGGATTTTCATGGGGTTTAACAGATTCAAATATTTAATTATTTGGATTTCGAATTGTTAAAGGTAAAGTTGCAAATAGTTGACTGGGAAGTGCATGGGTCATGGTAGGTTGGGTGTTTAGATCATAGTACTTTGGTTTTCAATGCCTGCTTGGGTACGAGGGAACTGGGAGTAGACACTTGGTTAGCTTAATTCAGCATCTCTTGGTATTACATGTGTGCTTAATTATGGAATTACTAAGGTGTAGGGTTTACATCAATTTACTAACTGACACGCATGCTCAAGAAATCTAGATATATGTTTATGTTGTTCACCAGCTGTTATCTGTATCGCATTGTTGTGAGCAGTTTTATGCAGGTTGTATCACATGCTTATATTCACTTTGAAAGTCAAAGATATCTATTATCTTGTGTTATGTAACAATTGCACCCACATGCTCTTTACCATGACTCTGACCCTTGCATAAGGAATTTGAGAAGGCGAATTTATTATTATTTGTTTGGATTTCTGTAAACGTTTGATGTGTTATCTTGTTATTTTATCTATGGGATCATCCTCTCTCTTTTCTCCTTGTTTAATATAATTGCAAAACTAGTTCATTTGATATTTGAACAGGTTAAATCATATAATCAACGAATAAACCAATATGGTTGCAAAAGGCCATTCGAGTACGACAGAATCTCCTAATCCTAAGGCGGAGGTGGGAGAGATAGACACCAGGGCACCTTTCCAATCTGTTAAAGATGCAGTCACACTATTTGGTGAAGGTGCATTCTCTGGAGAGAGACCTGCTATTAGGAAGGCAAAACCTTATTCTGCGGAGGTAGTTCAGTCTCATGCTTTCTATGTTAATGCAGTCCAAAAGTTATATGTTTCAAACTTGTATCTTTTCAATTTATAAGCATTATTCATCTTGAGCCATTATTTACTGGTGAAATATTTGTCCTCCACAGTACTGCTTAGTGCTGATTTTACGTACTTTTGGAATGCAATTGTCTGAGTTATGACTCGTGGATTTTTCCCCTTAATGTAGAGGGTATTGGCGAAAGAGACACAGCTTCACCTGGCCCAGAAAGAGTTGAACAAGCTGAAGGAACGAATAAAGAGTGCCGAAACTTCAAAATCGGAAGCACTTTCAGAGCTTGAAAAGGCTAAAGTAGAAATTAACGCTCTCAACAACAAGCTTAAATCTCTAAATGAATCCAAGGAATCAGCAGTCAAGGCGACAGAAGCTGCAAAGAATCAGGCTAAGCAACTTGAAGAAGCAAACAGCTCCAGCCTTCCTGGAGCTGATGGTGCCTGGAAACATGACTTAGAAACAGCAAGAGCACAGTACACGGCAGTAACTAGTGAACTTGATGCAGCAAAGCAAGAACTAAGGAAAATTCAACAGGATTGTGATGTGTCGCTGGAAGCAAAAGTTGCTGCCTTCAAGCAAGAAGCAGAAGCCAAAGATGCAGCCCAAGCACATATGGAGAGAGTTGGTGAACTCTCTAAGGAAATTTCATGTGTTCAGGAATCGATCGGGCAAGTCAAGCTTGCATCTCTGCATGCCCAGCAGGAGCAAGCCAAGATATTTTCTGAAAAAGATGTCTCAAGGCAGTCACATAAATCCACACTGGAGAAGTCGGCTAAAAAATTAGATGTCCTGAAAAAAGAGTTTGATCCAGAACTTTCCAGAAATCTTGAGGCACAGCTTGCTGAAACATTGAATGAAATTGGAGCCATGCAAAAGAAAATGGAGAACGCAAAGGCTTCTGACCTAGAGTCTGTGAAAACTGTTACTTCAGAGCTTGGCGATGCAAAAGGTTCATTACAGAAAGTTGCAGAAGAGGAAAGCTCGCTCAGAAGCTTGGTTGAGGCTCTTAAGGTGGAGTTGGAGAATGTAAAGAAAGAGCATTCTGAATTGAAGGAAACAGAAGCAGAAACAGAATCCATTGCCGGTAATTTACATGTTAAACTTCGGAAGAGTAAGTCTGAGCTCGAAGCATGCCTTGCAGAAGAGTCCAAGACAAGAGGTGCTTGTGATGAAATGATATCGACGCTTAACCAGTTATCTCTGGAAACCGAAAATGCACGTCGGGAAGCAGAAGAAATGAAGTCTAAGGTGGAGGAATTGAAGAAGGAAGCAGAAGCCACGAAAATTGCAGTGCAAGAAGCAGAGAATCAGCTAAAAGTTGCTCTGGAAGAAGCTGAGGAAGCTAAAGCAGCAGAGGAAAGAGCAATTGATCAGATTAAGGCCTTATCTGAGGAAACTAATGCTGCTCGCACCTCAATTTCCGAGTCTGGTGCCAATATCACCATATCAAGGGACGAGTTTGAGTCTTTGAGCTGCAAAGTTGAGGAGTCCGACAAATTAGCTGACATGAAAGTGGCTGCTGCCATGGCTCAGGTGGAAGCCGTGAAAGCTAGCGAAAATGAGGCCTTGAAGAGGCTAGAGGCAGCCCAGAAGGAGATTGAAGACATTAAGACTGCTACTGAGGCGGCGTTGAAGAGAGCAACCATGGCTGAAGCCGCCAAGAAAGCGGTGGAGGGAGAGCTAAGAAGGTGGCGGGAACGCGAGCAAAAGAAGGCAGCCGAAGCTGCATCTCGAATATTGGCAGAGACGGAGGTCTCGGTAGAATCATCCCCGCGCCACTACAAAGTGCAGATGCCGAACCCTCAGACCAAAGTGGTCGAGACAAAAAAGAAGCTGGAGAAGGAGAAATCCTCCGTTTCAAAGAAGGCGCTCTTGACTAATCTGAGCGGCATTTTCAACCGGAAAAAGAACCAGATTGAGGGTGGGTCTCCTTCCTATCTCCCTGGTGAGAAACCCCTGTGATGTTTTGTTCTTGCAAATACTTTCCTTTGAGATTGTGAATGAATGGTCGAGGCAGGGATAAGATAAACCTTTGTTTGTGTCTGCGTTTGAGATGTTTGCTGTCAAAAAAGAAACACCATATACATAAATTATCTTTGTCTGTTTTCGCTAGGAAAAGTGGATGGTCAAGAAGGGTGAGCTTGGGATGGAAGCAAAAGCAATTGCGTTTCATGGGGTAGTGTGATTTTTTGTATATGATGAAACTGAGACAATTTGTAGATTATGGATTGAATATTTTGCTGTAGACGTGAGAAATTCTCCACCTATATTGGTCATTCTGTTGTCTTTGCGCCGGTTACTTTTCTCTGGGAGAAACGTATATAATCCACGTGAAAACGACCGCCACTTTAAGAACTCACCAAGTCACCGTGTGGCGACTCACTTTGTCTTCCATGCTTTGAGAGAAGGATAGCACAAACTCGCTCTGTTATTAGACCACAAATTGGAATGTAAATATTATATTTAGTTATTGACCATTAAAAGTATAAAAATAGTATATTTGATCATGTGCTATTTTGTTTTGCATTCAACGCATAATGAATTGTCTCCGTCTTTTGTCGTATTATGAAGCCTTTAACGTGAAAATACCATGAAAGACAATGTGTCATGGTTTAGAGAAAGTTAATGAATCCACCAAAAGGAATTACATATCAAATTTTTACAAAAAAGGCATTGTGTTAGAGTGTTTTCTACTTTTAAATGTCAAAAATTGGCATTGACATTTTAACATTTTAATATAACATGGAGATGCTTTTAGATTGTATATTATAACATCTGGAATTGTCAGAATCCTCACGACATTTCCTTAAAGAAAAAACGAATATTCACTAAGTTTCGGTGAATTAAATTTGATTTAATTTCATAAATACTCCACATCTATCCTTTTTAATATTTTTTTAAATTTTGAAAAGGGTTTATTTTGCCTAGTGCGAACTATGTATTCTAGTTCTTAATACCCATTTCCTTTATAATAGGGACAAATAGGTGACTCAAAATTACTTAAATGTTTTGTAAATGTCTTCTAAACTATTGATTTTAAGTGAACTTATCCTCTGAAATTATTGATTTATGTCAACTTAACTTTTCAACTTTTGACACAAAATTAATAGTTCATGAGGCGGTTATTTTATTCTTGTAGGGTTTGCAAATTTCAAAACAGTATGACAACACGATATGAAAATAACATAAAATAAACATCTTTGAATCGAATGTTATTACTTGGGTTATTAACGGATTGCCATAAATGATACAAAAAGACATGGCTCAAAAAGAAAATAATGTGCATCAGACTTTTTAACACACCAAGGTCATGCACTAAACCACAAAGAAACTAAGATCTGCCGCATCAATAACACAATCAAACACTAAATAAACAAGACAAAACCTAAACTTATCGAGATAAAAACTCTAGTTATCACAAAATAAAAATAATAATAATGAAAAAAAAACAACAACAAACCAACCTATTTTCATATGTTACGATAGAAGTTTTTCATCTTTTTATTCTTTCTAGTGAAGTGTCAGTAATAGATCTTGTAAAGACCCAATGGCAAATGGCAAAACAACATTATAGAAAGTTTAACCAATCTTTATTGGATTTTTCATCATCTCATTATTCTCACTAGTCAACCATCCAAAGAAAGTGGATGTCGTAGAATTAAAAATTGACTAATTATGCGATCTTACTTATCCGTTACATTACCCTTTCAATCCAAAAGTTAAACCAATAATTAATCTTAATTAGTTATTTTTTCGATTTGTAAATTACAGCACTTGTATAGTCGGGGGTACCTTTACATCTACCAATATAGTAGACGTTTAAGTTCAATTATTGATCTCATTTTGTAAACTTTACTATTAAAAAAAAATTACAAGATATATTATTTTAAAAAAAATTCAAATAACTCCCATATAACATTACTGTTCAAAAACATTCCAAACTAATATTTATTTTTAAGTCTTATGATAAGATGTCTTTTCCCCCTTTTTTTTTCTGTACTGTATGGTTTTTTTTCACATTGTGTTATAGGCCATAGAATTTTTATAAATGCAATCTTTTAAGATTTATTTTTTTGTAAATGTCACTTATGTTTATTATGACACAACTTAACATATAATATGAATAATAACGTGGCATAAACTTTTTTTAGTATGGTATAAATAAGCACAACTTTTAAAAGTATAGCATAACATGTAATTTTCTCAAAATTATATTCATACATGGACAAAAATTTAACGACTCAAAACAATATTATAATTTTTTAATGGTATAAAAAGAAACTTGTTGGTACTGCTCTATTTCTTACTGTTAGACCACTCAATAATTTTCTCATAAAAATTCAGTTTAAGACAATTTTTACGTCTCAAATTATATTCAAATTATATTGCATAGAATTCTCAAAAGAAAAATGGAATTGCGGTAGTATAAAAAAAGATTAAATTGTTATAATTATTTATCTAATATAATCTAATGTTCATAACTATGTTTTACTAATAGGGTATTTTCACCTTTATCACATAATTCTTCGAAAGAAAAGCATTAAAAAAGTTCTTTAATTGGTCTTGTTAGTCCTATCAATTATGTGCGACAATTTGATTCTTACTCTTTTTTAACCAAATAGTCCCCAAACTTTATATTTTTGATAGTTTTGGTCTTTAGATATAGAAGTCGATCACAAATATTCAAAACTTAGGGTTATTTGAAGTGATGCACCTTGAACTTATTGATGTTCCATACCTTGAATATCCAATTTTTAACCTTGATAAATGACACTTTAAATTAAAAAAAAAGAAGAATTATTGGAACTGTGATCTAATAGCTTACAAATCGCAACTTGTCAATTAACTGGCCAAATATCCCACCAGTTTGCACAAAATACACTTTCAACTTTCTGTTGATTGGTAAGTTCAAAGGTAAACTTTAATTTTAGCATTTTGTGACACCCGTTATTCTCCTAACGGGTATTGAGGTAATTAAATTAATTTTTAGTATATAAAAAAAATTGCTTCATTTAAATTTATTTTATAATATTTATTTTTATCTATTTTTAAGTTTTCTAAAATTCTCCTATATTTATTTCGTATGATTACTTGTTTACATTTTATATTGTGTTAAGACAAAAATTGTTTACTGTGGTATTCGAAAGAGATTTATATAAAAGCTTTAATGGCATACTAGTAAGATAGGTTTACACATGATTTATTTATGAATGTAGTTGTATGTTGTGCTTTAGTTTTAATTGTCCTTATGCACGCCTTAGGATCAAGGGAGTATGGAGCTAACGTTAATTGATTCCAGGATTAAGAGACTGTTGATAAGCTTAAAAGGTAGGGATTCTATTACTCATCTTTTGTAAGGTTTTTATAGAATTAAAATTGATTGTTTTGTCGCAATATATATATCTATGTTGAACTGATATTATATGATTATCACATATGAAACTATGACATGGACTCGTCTTGTATTGTACGGTGAGGAACATAATGAATTGACACATGTTATAAATTGAGAAGCATGGTTAGGAAAATTAACTCTATTAATAATGATTTAATATAGAGAAATTGTGAGACATGAAAAGGGCGACGGTTACGTCCTTGGGCATGAATACCCTAAAAGGTAAAATAGGGGGAAGGTGATGACGCTTCCTTGGGTTGAAAGTCCCAGAACACACTGTACAGGAATTGATTTAGTGAGGACTCGGGGCTTGATGTCCCCTCACCGGAACACCCTTGGTATGTTTATAGGGTGATCAAGTGCGCCCATTTGGGTTTCGATGAGTTGAGTGATACTCAATTTAACATGGATACCTAGGAACAATGATGATTGGTAATATTTGTATAAATGTGTAATTATGACACTTGGTAATGATTAACTACGGTATCCATAAGATGTGATCATAATAAACCTCATAATCTGGAATATGATGTGACTTACTAACCATGCAGGTTTTAATGTGGTAATGATAAAAACCTAAAGGTGAGTAATGGCTTTCTCTACTGAGCATAGTGTTGCTCATACCCTTATATTTTTATCTTTTCAGGACTCACTAAGTGTGAGGTGGCTACGAAAAATATAGTTGAGGAAGTGATGTAGCTATATTACATTGGGACTGCTTCAATTGTTGAGAATGTTCTTCATGATAATGTAAGCATCAATTGTTACTTTCTGTGGCTGTATTACAATGTGTTGAGGGTTAAAATGATGATGACAACAGTTTATATTATTAAATTTAAGGTGCTACATTAAAACTGTGGTTTATTTGTCGTTTATATTTTTATTTTTGAGTTGAGAGTTTTCATTTAAGTCCCGGGCAAATTTTATTTTTAAGGTTTTACTTTTATTATTTATTTTTATTTTATCTCATTAAAAACTGTTAACCCCCATATAGGGGCGTTACAGAATTTTTGGTATCAGAGCCTAGGTTCGGTTAACCTAGGGAGTGTAGCACCACTTTAAAAATATATATTTTTGAGATGGTTTTGAAGCTGAATTTTCATTGTCATCATCAAAATGAACCTTCACATTGATTTATACAGTCTAGAAGGATGTAACATGGAAAGGCCATAGAATGAAAATACTAATGATTATATGAGTACAATAATTATGTAGAAGGAAAGTATTAATAGTTATAAGAGAATGATAATTATATGGAATGAGTTTATAAGTAGAATGCTTATGAGAAATTCGTATAATATTTGGATCTATAAGCATATCTAATTCGTATAAACGATGAGAAATTCGTATAGATAAGAGGATTTAATAGCCTCTTGTCTCGTGAAAAACAATAAGAAATATAAGGCTTGATTTATTGATTTTAAAGTTTGGCATAGATATGCCAAATTTTTCGTAATTGATTCAAACCTAAGTAATGATTATGTGTGGATTCGATGGAGCACATAAGTGTCAATGTCTTTTCTTAAAAGTTCTATATATTTGAGGAATATGATATAAGTTGGGAATCATGGTATTGAATCTTGAGAGAGATAAATGTTAGACTTTTGGTCTATTGAGACTGTGTAAAGTCTAGAATGCATGAATCTCAAAATTGGAATATTTCGTTACGTACATTGTATTTAAGTGTATCAGTGAATCTTTTGGTTACCTAAGGTTTTGTTATATGAGGAAATTATATATTGTATGAGTAGAATTGTGGGGATTGTAGATGTTCTTAAGTAGTAACATCAAGTGTCTTTGTTCATTGATATGGTCTATGTTGGAAGACGTAAATCGTATTGATTTCAAGGTTAGTCGCATTCTAAACCCTTGGTAGTAATGATGATGAATCCATTGATAGATGTTAAGTATTATGAATAACATATGGGTGTATGCATTGTTCAATAAGGTTTTGATTAAAACAAAATTATTTGAGTTGCTGGAAGATTATGTTGTTATGAAATGATTTTAAATATCATTCAAGAAGATCCTTGTTGTCGTTAAATTAGATTTGTTGTTTATAGTTAACTTTATCTATAGTGGGCTTTGAATTGGGTTTAAGATTCATACGAATTGGTTTTCAATTTTATGTTTGTTATTTAACTCGTTCCAAATGTGTTAAGGCCCGAAACAACCTGACCATTTTCAACTAAGAACATTTGGGCCTAGTTCAAATCTTAAATCAGTTTGATTCACACTGTCTCTCCCACGTGGTCTCTATACGTGTCATATACAGTGGTTTAATTATTGTTTACATATACGTTTACTGTGCGTATGACCTTATTTCTCCGAGTTCACTTTTTCTCTCTTAATTTGTTATTTTTTCTCTAAATCGCAAATCCTCTTCTTTTTCATTAAAAATTCTTCTTTTCCTCTAAAAGAAGAAGGAATTCTAGGATTCTGCAATTTACTATCTTAATTTTTCCTTTCTATTTACTCTTCTTTCATCTCATCATGGACCCAAAGTACCAACACATGAGAAAGTATTTCCCATCACTCTCCCAAAAGATTCTCAGAAAGAAATACAAGGCTAGAATTACTCGGTTGTGGATTCTTATGCGTTTTGGCATCCCTTGTGATGTGAGAATGTTAATAGAGGGGAAAATCCGTCCGAGTGACTTTAGTCAAGATGTCGGTTTACCAGGAACAGGTACCAGTCGTAGTGCAATGAAAAGAAGAGCTCGTGCCATCGTGGTCACTTGTAACAAATGTGGAAGACAAAATTGTAACGGTAAATGTACTTCACCTGGTTATATGTCTACGAATAGAGAGGATAAAATAAGGTTTTGTAGGGATGGACTTTCAAAGGAGAACTTGGATAGCATCCATCCTCCTCTCCACGGTCACCCTAGTGGATATGTTCAAGGAGCTATTTTTAAACTCTGGCCTAAATTTTATACAGAAAGACAACGCCTCAGGAATATGGTATTTCTAGATCCTGTTTGTCAAGCCATAAGAAAACTGGATGGGGAATAAGTCATCGCTCTATAAAGGTTATTTAGTCTTTGCTTATTTGAAGCAGTTTTAGCTGATGTTCAACAGTTTGTGTTTTTCTTTTTCTCAGAATATTTGCTTTTGTGTTTGAAATAATTGTGATTATTAGATTGATACAGTAAGTGTTAATATCTTATTTAATTTATGATTTTCTTAAATACATATATATAATAAAATATATTATCTTATCAGACACGTCACATACGGTACAGTAATATGTTTGAATTTTGAAAAGCTTATCCAGATATTTCAAGATTGTGTCTCAAATTTCAAAAGTTCTACAGTATTTGTCGTTTATATTAAATTTCTAGACTTGGTGTATATTTGTCAAAAAGTCTACAGTCGTGTCATGAGGGTCTTCTGTCGAATTGTTCTCAATTGTCAAAAGTTATACAATTAGAGTCTAATCTTTTTCAAAAAGTGAATCAGATTTTCTGTAAACTATCAATCACCTTATCTTACTTTCTTATCCGCACAAGATTTTGTTTAAATCTTTGGATTACCTTTTCATTACCTACTTGTCTATCTCTTTAGCCCTTTTTGTATATTTCTCATCTTTAAAATCTCATGTAGAACCCGAAGTCTAAGTGGAGCAGACATTAAGCAACCACTTCTATAAACCAAATATGTCTACCTCCCAGTCCACGAAGAAAATAAAGAATGTCTGTGTCTTTTGTGGTTCCAGCCTTGGAAAAGATAAAGCTTATTTAGAAGCTGCAAATCACTTAGGGCAAGTCCTAGCACGCAAGAAGATTAACATAATCTATGGGGGTGGTAGTATAAAAATGATGGTAAATATGGCACTAGCAGCTAGGTCTAGTGACGCTACTGATGTAAGAATTTGGCCTCATATTCCAGTTGAAGGAAACCTTTGTAAGGAAGCCATAGGTAAGGGAGAAGGAGTCAGGAGTATCCCTAAAAATTTTAAAGACATAATCTATAATTCTGATGCTTTTATAGCATTACCTGGTGGTCTAGGTACTCTTGAGGAAATATTTATAGTTGCTTGTGGGCAATTGTTGGGCTTTTATTCCAAACCTTTGGGACTGCTGAACGTAAAGGGTTTTTATGACGGTCTTTTGAAATTTCTAGATTACGCTGTGGAAGAAAACATCACTACAGAATCAGAGAGACAAATCTTTGTCACTGCTTCAACAGCTGAGGAATTGATAGATAAAATGCAAATCATACATCCAGAATCCGACACTGCAACATCCAAGCTTGAATGGGAAAGGGAAAGCCGGGAGCGGCCAATTGATTTGAATCTCCATCTGTAATCTTTTTGTTTTATCTTTGGCATGTAGGCATGTGTGTCCGTATTTCGTGTGTTACGAATAACCGTTTGCCCTGTATTCTGTGTTTCTTGTGGTACGTCGTTGTTAAATCTTTTAGATTCATTGAGCCTAATGCCGGGATGGCTGGATACGGAGTACTTGATGCTCTCGAAACGCATCCTTCTTAAGGTCCGATCTTTTGTTTATCGATGTTTTTGTATCCTATAAGCATGCATGATATGGATAGCTGGTATACGGAGTGCCTTGTACTCTCGAAACGTATCCGTATCATGTTTGTAATGTGTAATATTCTGTTAATATTATGTGGAAGTACCAAAGTCAGTTATGAGGATATTCCATATGAAATATGAGTATATTATTTGGATTGAATGTTTGTGTCATGAGGATAGCTGTTTAATGAAAAATATGTCGGGTATGTTTGCAACCAGAGATTCCGTTTAATATCTCTATGAATAAGTTTAATGTATGGTTTTGAATATAAGTGTTTGTGATATATGTTTTATGATTATGTTTTAGTTTATTAGTTGAGGTATGAAATCAAATATATTTGACTTTTCCTTACTCAAAAAGGAAAAGGAACCTAAAGATGAAGTATATAAAATTTCTCTGGCAATCTCCTTAAATGTGATTGTAAATCACAGTCCATGGACAATGAAGGACTGGAATCATGGTATGGTCAATATGTATGCCTGATCAGATTCTTAGACTATTATACGGTGTTATAAGTTGAAACTTGTCAGAAATACTCTCATTGAGGGATTTAGGAGTAAGATTTATTATGCAAGTAAATAAGTGGAGATACGATAACTTAACTTTGGAAGATAAACAACATTAACGGTTTAGACTCGGAATTGGAATCATAATGGAATCAAAATTTTTACTAGTATTGCTAGAATTGAAATTTCGAGGACGAAATTTCTTTAAGGGGGGTAGAGCTGTGACACCCGTTATTCTCCTAACGGGTATTGAGGTAATTAAATTAATTTTTAGTGTATAAAAAAAATTGCTTCATTTAAATTTATTTTATAATATTTATTTTTATCTATTTTTAAGTTTTCTAAAATTCTCCTATATTTATTTCGTATGATTACTTGTTTACATTTTATATTGTGTTAAGACAAAAATTGTTTACTGTGGTATTCGAAAGAGATTTATATAAAAGCTTTAATGGCATACTAGTAAGATAGGTTTACACATGATTTATTTATGAATGTAGTTGTATGTTGTGCTTTAGTTTTAATTGTCCTTATGCACGCCTTAGGATCAAGGGAGTATGGAGCTAACGTTAATTGATTCCAGGATTAAGAGACTGTTGATAAGCTTAAAAGGTAGGGATTCTATTACTCATCTTTTGTAAGGTTTTTATAGAATTAAAATTGATTGTTTTGTCGCAATATATATATCTATGTTGAACTGATATTATATGATTATCACATATGAAACTATGACATGGACTCGTCTTGTATTGTACGGTGAGGAACATAATGAATTGACACATGTTATAAATTGAGAAGCATGGTTAGGAAAATTAACTCTATTAATAATGATTTAATATAGAGAAATTGTGAGACATGAAAAGGGCGACGGTTACGTCCTTGGGCATGAATACCCTAAAAGGTAAAATAGGGGGAAGGTGATGACGCTTCCTTGGGTTGAAAGTCCCAGAACACACTGTACAGGAATTGATTTGGTGAGGACTCGGGGCTTGATGTCCCCTCACCGGAACACCCTTGGTATGTTTATAGGGTGATCAAGTGCGCCCATTTGGGTTTCGATGAGTTGAGTGATACTCAATTTAACATGGATACCTAGGAACAATGATGATTGGTAATATTTGTATAAATGTGTAATTATGACACTTGGTAATGATTAACTACGGTATCCATAAGATGTGATCATAATAAACCTCATAATCTGGAATATGATGTGACTTACTAACCATGCAGGTTTTAATGTGGTAATGATAAAAACCTAAAGGTGAGTAATGGCTTTCTCTACTGAGCATAGTGTTGCTCATACCCTTATATTTTTATCTTTTCAGGACTCACTAAGTGTGAGGTGGCTACGAAAAATATAGTTGAGGAAGTGATGTAGCTATATTACATTGGGACTGCTTCAATTGTTGAGAATGTTCTTCATGATAATGTAAGCATCAATTGTTACTTTCTGTGGCTGTATTACAATGTGTTGAGGGTTAAAATGATGATGACAACAGTTTATATTATTAAATTTAAGGTGCTACATTAAAACTGTAGTTTATTTGTCGTTTATATTTTTATTTTTGAGTTGAGAGTTTTCATTTAAGTCCCGGGCAAATTTTATTTTAAGGTTTTACTTTTATTATTTATTTTTATTTTATCTCATTAAAAACTGTTAACCCCCATATAGGGGCGTTACACATTTAGAGTTTTATTTATCTTTTTCTAGTTGAAAGTTTAGAGTCTAACTTAGAAATGCCAAAGAAAAAGGAATATAACAATACAAATGAGCTAAAAATTAATAAATCGTAATAGGCATAGCCTAACAGTAAAATCACACATAATTTTATCATAAGGTGAAGAGTTCAAATCTCCCCGCCCTAAGTTCAAAAAAAAAAAAAAAACATAAACCTATATCACATGTCAACTTACAAGAACTTAAAATTTTACCAAAACAATCAAAGAGCAAAAATTAAAGTCTTTAAAAATGAAGAATATTCACAAAAAAATCTATTAGCAATTTTTTTTTTTTAATTTCAAACTTGAGTAAATTCCAAAGCTTTGGGATGGAGAGGTTAAAAATTAGAGAAAGTTACATGTTTATGCTTAATCTGTTAAAAGAATTTTATTTAAGTGTCAAATTATTATTATTATTACATTTAAAAAATTGGTTATATTTGAAAAATCTATTAACAAATTTTTTGAGTCCAAACTTAAATCTAAATTCCAAAGCTGTTGGAATAGAGAAGTTAAAAAATTAATTTGGCAAAAGAATTTTAATTATCCCTTAAAAAATAATTTTAATTAAGTATCAAATTATTACTTTTAAAAAACGAATTCAAAACCTTAAATTAAGAAAAAAAAATCTTCATTGGGTATCTCCATATATATAGTTATGTTTTTTTTTTCAATAATTATGCTTTCAAATCATTGGATGTAGTTAAAAAGGTGATTAACAAACTGATTTAAATTAAAAGAGTAAATTTAAATATTATAATATGTAAAAATTTTATTTTATAAATGTTTAAACTAATAAGTTCACACTATTTTATTTTTAACTGAAGGTTAAAAGGTAGATATTTACGGCAGGTTTGTTTTTTTCTATCTACCAAAGAAATATTAAAAAAAAACAAAAACAAAAAACAAAACAATCGATAACAAAAACCAAAGCAAAGGACAGCTAAGGCCTAAGAACTCTCTCTCACTCACTCTCTTCCCCCACCTCTTCACTTCCCAGTTCCCATACCACAGGAACTTCCTCTCTCTCTCTTAATCCATGACTAGCAACAGAGACGACGCTTTAACCTTCCAACCAAATACCTCAATCTCAATATCCTCCTCCTCCTCCCCCATCACCGTCTCCTCCTCCGGCCCTCTCGACAGCTTCCTCAACGACCCCCGCGACGGCGGCGCTTCTGGAAGCTTCCAGAACGACGGCGGCGGGAGCCTCGGCGGCGACACCAGCAACAGCAGCAGCAGTGACTTGGAGTTTGGATTCTCGAGGCCGGATTTCGGGGCGGCTCGGCAGCAGCTGGTGGGGACAGTCGAGCTCTACGACCGCCACGTCTTCCTCTGCTACAAGAACCCCCGCGTCTGGCCTACGCGCATCGAGGCGGCCGAGTTCGACCGCCTCCCTCGACTTCTCTCCGCCGCCGTCTCCGCCAGGAAGCCTGATATCAAGAAACAGGTCTCTCTCTCTCTCTCTCTCTCTCTCTCTCTCTTAACTTTGGGAGTGAATTTGTTGAAGAAAAATGTGTTTTGTGGGTTTTTTGGGATAAAGATTTGATCTTGAATTTGGATTTGATGAATTTGGGATTCTTGTCTCTGTGTGTGTGTGTGTGTTGGAGGGGGGTGGTTTGGGTGGGGTGGTTGGTGGGGTTGGGTGGGCGTGTGGTAAAGATATGATCTTGAATTGGGTTTTGAGTGATGTTGTAAATTCACTTTCCTTTCATGTATGGGTGAAGCTTTTGTGAATAGATTACTTTTGCTAGAGGTCTTGTTAGTTTTGGATATTTTATATCTTTTGATGGATATTATTTTTGGAAAATGTAGTTTTACGGCTTAAATGGTGTATGAGCTGATTTCAATTTGTGATTACTTATTACTTGTGGAAAATGAAAGCCTTTTTTTTCCCCTTGTGGGGTTTGGATTTTGGAGGAAAGGGTGTGAAGTCAAAGAAATGGAATTTGTTTTCCACAGAAAAATTTCTGATATGCAAGAATCAATATGGAAAGTTGGGAGCTGACTTCTGAAAGGACTGGATTTCGTATTCCTTACTTTTGTTTTCTTTTGATAAATGTGAATTCTCTTACTTTATATGACCTTTTTCCTTTTAAAATTCTTTTTTAAGTCTGCGTGTCCTGTTTGGAATTTTGGATCTGCGGACTTACTTGCCTGTTAGTCTTCATGTTTTCAAAGCACCCGGTCTGTCCTAGAATTTATTTTTCCCTTTTGTTTTGGTATTCATATTCATGGATTTTGCCCTCCTGAACCTACTTCCCTAGCTTCGTGCCCTTCTTGAAGAATTCTTCCCTTTTTTGATGGAAGAATGTGAAAGCAGAAATCTTATTGTGTTTAAGAAAGGTTTGCTCATGGAGTCGGGTGTTGTCTGGATTTATCACTTGTATATGTGCTATAAAATGTCAGTGACTATTCATTTCTCTTTCCCTTAGGCTGCATGTTTTTTTTTTAAGTTAACCTTTTCTTATTCTCTCTTTTATTTGTTTCTTCTTGTAGACCCGATTAACAATATGCGAGGGACATGACGGAACCGAAACGTCAAATGGGGATGTGTTAATTTTTCCAGACATGGTCAGATACAGGTTATTTACAAACCCCATTATGTTCCCTCGAAATCCAGTTTAATTTCTTACCTCGGTCCCAAAGAAACTCATTCCATTTGCTGACAATAAACTTGGTGGAAATATAAATAAAATTTGCAGGAGATTGACACATTTCGATGTCGATACATTTGTTGAAGAAGTGCTTGTGAAGGACAGTGAATGGCTGCCTATGACTCCCGAACCTCTAAAAGGTTCATATATTTTTGTATGTTGTCATGGATCCAGAGATCGTCGGTGTGGAGTTTGCGGACCGGCATTGGTCAATAGATTCAGAGACGAGGTAGAATTACATGGTCTTCTTGGTAAAGTGTCTGTTAGCCCATGTTCACATATTGGGGGTCATAGGTATGCTGGAAATGTGATTATATTTGGACCAAACGTCAATGGAGATGTAACCGGGCACTGGTAAGGGAAAACTTTATATCTCAATTCATTTCTTGGTTTACGTTTTTTTAGTCATATCTTTTAGGTTTCAATAAACGGTTGGGATCCTTCTATTGATACATGAGCTAGCCGATTATTATTAACACATGAATAACTGGATTTATTCTTTTGTATCGTTTGTGATTTTAAAGGTATGGATATGTTACCCCAGATGATGTAACTGCATTGCTTGAGCTACATATTGGGAGAGGAGAGATTGTTGACAGACTCTGGAGGTAGTTTCAAAGTCTCTAAAACCTAATGATTTGTCGTTTGGCTGTCAAAGTGGCTAGCTTTAAGTTTTCAGTCTCTCAAAAATGTCCCATCAATACTTAGAAGGAAGCTCATGTAGAATTCAAATTACTTTTGGGAAGTTCTTATGGTGGGATAGACATTTTTGTCCTACCGGTATGAGCTGTTATTTTAACCGCGTGATTAACTTTTTAACGGTGTGATAAGTGTCGACGTTAAAAATTTACAATGTGCGATGCAAAATTGTTACCAGTCATAGATCAGGCTATTGAAAAGTTAATCCAACGGTTAAAATAATAATACCAACTCGTAGGGAAAAATTTTCAGTACGACTAATTTGGCATTTCATTAATAAGTTCTCATTGTTTGTTGGGAAAAAGGATCTTTTTTTTCTCTTTCAACAGAGTTATGGTCTACGTATTTGATTCTAGTAGGGGGAAAAAAACGTATTGGCATGCATGCCATTCAATTCCTGTGTAGTTGAAGAACAGTTGATCAAAATGAATGCTCTTACTTCCTAAAAAAAAAAATGAATGCTCTTACAGTTGCAGAAATTTCTTTCTTAACATATACTGGTTTGTAGCATGTTTTGCTAACGTAATGGTAGAAACAGAGACATTGATGGAATAGACGGATGTTGACTTCAGGGGTCAGATGGGTTTATCAGAGGAAGAACAAAAGGAATCCCAAAAACGGAGACTGCAGATGAATGGCGACACAAATGTAGGAAAAGATGCAAACAGGCGTGCAGAAACAGAGACGAACAGTCTTTCAAACACTGTTGATTTGATATCTCAAGTCGAGGGGGTTATGGGCTGTTGCCAGCAGGAAAATGGAAACTCGTCTTTCTGTCGAAACCACAATTTACCTGAGAAAACACGTAGCTCGGAAGCAACTGAGGTGGTGAAGAAAGTGAGAGCAGAAAAGAAGAGTGGGAGGAAACTGCTCTCTCGGATAAACAGCAGTGGCAAAGGGTCATCGACGCGCAGAGTTTGCTCAATGCCAACGTGGTTGGATAGCTGGGAGCGTGAAGATACGTATGCGGCTTTAACCGTTGCATGTGCTGCTCTATCGGTCGCGGTTGCTTATAGCTGCTACAAACAGTTGAGATAACCTCCAGAGTTGAAGGATGTCTTTGCTTTATCAAATGTTGTAGAATGTGCGCTGGGGTTTTTGGACGTATTTGGAATGTTCTCTCTTTTATTTTGCTTTTAAGTTTGTTGCTTGTGCATTTATAAATGTTAACCTAATATGTATTTACTCCCATCTGATTCATGTTTTCGAAAGTTTCTTGTTTTTGTAATATTATTATTTATTACTACGAGAAATGCATTATTATTTCTTTGGCATGGCCTTCCGAAAGAATAGCCATTTAACAAAACAATGCGAAATCAAGTTATAAATTAAAAGGCAAAAAAAAAAATTCAACTCTAATCTTAATTTTCGTATTAATTTTTGAGTTGTCATTTTCTCTTATTATGTCAATTGATATAGTATCTTTTTAAACACCCGACAATAAAAAGAATGAGAACTCAAGTATGAAAGCTAAAATTAGAGTCTACCCTTAGCATTGTTCATAAAAAAAATTATCATATCGGATTCTGTTAAAGTTTGTATATTTTTTCACAACCAGTAGATATACCCCACAAACAGAGAACTCCGAAGTTGCTTCGCTCGTTTTCCTATGATTTTTACTAAAAACTTCTCACATTAGAAAGCAAATTTTAGGCAACGATTTCTCAAAGTGGAGTCATGTTTTGGGCTTACGACTAGATTAACGAGGGCTTCTCAAGTAATGAATCAGATTAAAACTTTTGGGAACGCAATTTTTAACGGTCTTAATCACAACCCCCCATGAACCAAAATAATAAACGATCTTATAGCAAGTATAAGATGAGTGAAGTGCATTTGATAGCTTAAGTTGTGAAAGGTTTATAGATTGGGTTAGCTGGGTTAAATTAGTCAGAATCAGCAATTAGCCTGTCAAGGAGCAAAAGTTTGCTCCATTGTTTTCTCCTATATGATCTAACACAAGGATAAATGATAATCATCCACCCTAGGTGGAAATGGTATTGTTCACCTTAAACAAAAATATTAGCATTGTCCTATAAAACCCGCATCGAGCTGATGCAAGCAAACACTATTACATCGATGATCGAAGAACTCTCCGTCCGTCTCTACAACGGCTTTGCAGTATCTTTGGAAAGCTGCCTGTAGTGTGGCTTTGGTATCAACATCGGCCCGTGGATGCATTAATCGCCACCATTTCCAAGTTTCCGATGCCGTCAAACTTTTAAACCATTTATCGACTTGGTGAGTCCATTCTGATTTTCAAACTTGTGGAACTCAGTTTCAATGGTCTTTGCAATCTTAGCGTCTTCTGGGTCTGGCTCGGGGAAACTCACATGGAATGACCCCTCTTTGATTGGTGCAATAGACTCCAAGGCCTCGGCTTGTTGCTTGACGTAGTTGTAGAGTTCTTGATGAAACGGGTGATCGAAGGAGAAACAATTTTCACTGCACCCATTGCCAGAATGCCGGGAAGATCCAGACCCTTCCTTTTTACAAAAGTGTGGGAGGGATGCATAATCCATTATCTGCATACAAGTTTTCAGGTCAAATCAACCAATTAGAGAATAAAATTTGATGGATAGAAGAAGAATAACCTAATGTTATTCTAAAGTAAAACATGCTTACTTTCAACAACTCATCTCTCCCACAACCCTGAAGAACCTGAATTTTTCTCCTTGTCCTTTCCTGTAATAAAGGCTTTACAACCTGCAAACAGTTCAACATTAGGCTCTCAGCAAAAAATAAGGAGAAAATAAAAAAAAAGAAATGAAAGGAAAAACGTTATCCTTTTATACTTAAGCACAAACCTTCCAACATGCTGAAAATATGTATGGTACATTGACAATATAGTATGTATCTGTCTTTTCTGGGTAGTTCAAGTCATCTATTGTAGATATAACCGTCAAAAGCTGCATCAATATTTCAAATTTTAGGCTGTCAATCATAAGAGAAAGGGGCAAAAATTGCGAGCGAATTGCTCATCACAAAAGAAGAGATTTCCAAAGAAATCAGTGGGAAACATGTGAAAAACAACTAAAAATAGATGAAAAGAAAAGGTTGTTAAGTGGCCAAAATCATAAGGAAACGCAAAATTCTGCTTCTGATAACTTCAAAAAACTACACAAGGTGAATTCCTTAATCCTTCCATGTGATTAAAGGAAGATGAGCATTATTCACTTCTTACTCTTGAGAAGTCCAAAATAAAAAACCGCATGCTTTTCTTTCACAATGGTCTAAATGTAAAGAGTATTTTCATTTTACTTAATAAGATGTTTGGCGCAAGGAATTATTTTTTGAGCCTAAGACAGGAATTGGAAGAATTGACAACTTTCAATGTGGTTAACAGAGAAAATCGGAAACAAATGGTATACCAAATTAGAACCTTTATTTGATTAAGTGCCGAAAGCTTCAGACCAGTCATGTCCAAAACCTTCAGACAGGTACCAATATGCTGGCCATGCTTCCGTGTTGCAGAAGGCTAAAAAAAAGGAACCAAAAAATGAGGCTAAGATAGAAGAAAAGACCAAGGCTATAGAGAAGTTCCTTGGAAGAAAGGCAACAAAAAAATCTGAAACGCTTACCAGAATTACACGATCTCTATATTCATTCATTTGAATGTGTGACTGCACATAGTAATTTACCTAAATAATAGATTACAAAAGCTTATATCATGAGAACAAATCCCAAGCATCACATTCAAAAATACAAAGATGCATAGGAGATCCAAACTTCCAACTTTGGCATTTAGGTCTTTAAATTTCACAATCCTTTGGTAATGCCGTCCAATGGATAATAGACATCAATTAATTGATGATTATCAGTGTCCCAAATACCAAAATTTAAAAGTTCAGGATCTAACTTGCTAATTAACAAAAAGTTTCAAGTGCATATTTTTGTGCAAAAATCCTAGGGCATTTCACCCATTAATTGACGTCCATTAGCTATTAGATCACAATTAGTCAATTAAAATTAAAAGTTCAAGATCCAAGCTGCCAAAGACTGATAAATTCATGCAAAAAACCTAATTGTTTTCCATAGTTGTGTATCAAAATAAAGATTGCTAAATTAAAAGTGTGTAAAGTATTACGTCCTTACAGATGCTTTGTCAAATGTGCTGAGCCCAACACCAACAGCAATGACAGGTACACCCTAAAAGATTTTCCATGAAAATAAAGAACACCATAAATTTGAATGCAAAATTGTATTAATTATTAAATGCATCAAGTTCTTGTGATTAAATCATATTAAGTTTGACCATGACGGGCAATATGTTTACATGTCACAATAAAAATAAGTGCTCATTGCCCCCTTGCTAGGACCAAATGACTGCGTCCAGACAACAACCATATATAAAACACTGGACTACCTCTTTAGAGTAACCAGACAATCCCACAAGCTGAGAGTCTCGAACAGCTCTATACAAATCGGCAGGAATGATAGGTTTCTGCTAATAGTCAACAAATATTCAATTATCACATTTATGCATAGAGTTACTTCACAGAATGGTTCTAAATGTACCAGACACTTTCCAAGCTAGCAAAACTACTATGTTTATCAAATTATTTCACTCACCGACAATATATTGTCGATCTCGTTTTGTATCCTCCATTGCAGACAATCAATCAACTGAAACAATTTAGCTGTTAGTAAAACATCACAAAGGCCATATATAAATGAGATCTTTAAGAAATTTTACCAAGTTTAGCAAATAATGGACACAAAATCTGACCATTTTATGGGCTTTGCTAACATTCCAGTCTCTTGCTTTAAGAAACCGCACCAATGTTTCAGTTGGATACCCTTGATGCACATTCTGGAGATCAATAGACACTAAGTAAACAAATACCTTGTCCAAACTAAAAGATATTATCTTAAAAAAAAAAAAAGACAACCTCCTTTTGTTTTATGTTAGGAACGGTTATTTTTCACTACTAGTAGGAGTTGTTGTTTCAACTGTTGGATTAATTTTTTAATTGTCTAATCTATGAGTGTCCACATTAAAGATTTACATCGCAACAAAAAACCGCTCCCGGTCAGAAATCAGGCCGCTAAAAATTAATCCAACAGCTAAAAAGAGCAATTGCTACCGATAGTGACAAAGAACAGTACCTACCATAAAAGTTCCCTTAATCAAGAATCCATCTTAAACACAAATAAAAACCACCCAAGAACCAAGATTTATCATAACTTGCAGCCAGCCTAACATCTTTATTCATCCTTCTATTCTAGACCAACTGCCCCACCAAAGAGGAACTCTTTCACAAAGTCAAAAAGTAAAGACCTACACCCAATCAACTTTTGTGCTAATTAGGCAATACAAACCCAGCTAATCTTTTGAAAAAAGAAAAAAGAAAATCAATTATAGCTCTTTCATTTCCACATGTGAATTAAATTTCCATTTATACGACAGAAAAAAATAACATCTTGGGGCTGTTGCAAAACTAATTGAAACGCAAAGGTAAATTTAAGGAATCAAAAGCAAGTCAAATGGTTAAGTTCCATTCAGCTCCATAAAAGATTAATACAAATAAAAAAAAAATAACATCTTGGGTTGTTGCAAATCAAAATGAGAAGCAAAGGAAAAGATTTAATGAATCAAAAACTAAGTTAAAATGGCCAAGTCAATACTCAACTCCACAAAATGTTTTTTTCTTTTTAAAGTTGCTAGTCATTTAGTGATAAAATTATCTTTTTTTTCAGATGAATTTTTGTCTCAATATCCATAGAGAGACCATATCAAACAAATCTCAAGCGTAAAAGAAGGTCTAACCTGGAATGTGTTCTTCAATGGCTCATCCACTGCAAAATCCAAAAAGAGAAAAAAAAAAAAAAAAAAAAAAGTAAAAAGTTAAGCAATTGCAGATCAAAGAAGATCTTTGAAGTTAAAAACAAAAAAATGGGGTCTTTTTTTATTTTCTGAAATCAAACCTTCCTCCATTAACAACTGAAACTCCTTGATCGCCTCTTGATTTACAAGACCCATTTCCTCTCTTGGCTAATTTGATGAATGAAGTGAGAAAATCAGCTGAAACTGTGAGAAATCTGAAGTGGGTCTGCTTTGAAATCTGCGATCCTCTCTTCTCTCCCACTTTTGCAGAGCTCTAAAATCGCAAACTTTTAAACTAACGAACTTCACGCCCATACATAATGTGAGAGAGAGAGAGAGAGATTTGGAGGTGCCCCTATAAAAAAATCATTAAAAAAAAATCGGTGTATGAATAAAGCTTCTTTTGCTAGCTGCTGTAATTTAACTCTTATTTTTTTGGTCCTGAAATTTTGTGGTTAAAAATAGAAAAAAAAAAAGGGAAATTGATAAGGAAAATGATGAAAGTTTAAAACAAATATAAAGGTCATATGAGGGTTGGCTGGTTTTCTTATTAATTTTATTGCAGAATTTTGCTTTATTTATTAGTAGTGGGTTTTTAATAATCTAATAATTAAAAATCAGAGCAAAACATACTTAAAAAAAGGATCAAAATACCATTGAACAAATTATGTGGGCCCCCTTATCGGTTGGTTGATAATTAACATGGCTACCGTCATCTTTATTTTTTATTTATTTTTTTGAACTGTAGATTTGCAAAATTCTACGAATTATCTATAAATGGGCCAATAAATAGACATGATCCTTGTCATCGTTTTCAAGGATCTACTAACTAATTGGAAAGCTATGTGCCAGCTAAGGTTTTGGTAAATTGGCCGTTTTGAAGTTACATTTTAATATTTGAGATGACATATTACTTTTCATTTGTTTTTTTAAATCTAATTCACTTTTATTTGGTTAAGAGGCCTCTTGAACTTTTATCCCCTAATTTGAGGATAACCGATTAAGTGGGATTTATTTTTTCAGAAAATTTGATTCTTTTTTTAGTAAAATAAAATTTAATTCTTACTAATATATGATTGATTTTTTTGAAATATTCCAATTAATGCTCGAATCACTTATTGAGGGTAATTATATAAGGAGATAGAAGAATAATACTCTTCCGCACGTTTTGGCATCTTTTGCTCTTCAAGTTTTTTTTTTATACTTTTCTTCCTTATATATATTTTTCTTTCATTTTTCCTTTTTAGCATTTTTTTTGCTCTAAATATTTTTTTTCATTTTTACCTTTTTTTAGCATTTCTCTTAAAATCTTTTTTTTGAACTTCTTAAAATTTATATTTTAAGTGTATGTCCTTGAAATACCTTTTTTCATCTAATTTTGTCTCTATTAAAATTATTACCCTCAAATATCTTCCCGTTTAAACTTGTCTCTCATAATTCTTTGATATATATTTTTTATCAAATGTGGTTTTTCATAAATAATTTTTTATTTACCTAATTTCTCAACTAAAATAATTTTCTCTCAAAGAGTCAGTCAATAAAAATAATGTGTTTGAAACCACCGGTTAGAACCATAAAGTTTTAGTTCAAAGTAGATTTGCTATAATATTTTATTTCATATACTTAAAATTGGCACAATGTTTTTATTTTAAAATTTTAGTTTAAGCAATATACTAAACAAATCTTAAACTCTTTAAAATAAAAAATTCAATAAATTGGACACGCACATACATGAATATTTTTGAGCCAGTACATAAAAAAGGGTAAAATTTTATAGTTATGTCCTAGAAGAATTGTTTTTCTTTAAAAAAGAAAAATGAAAAGCAATAATTAATTGGCATTGACTCTCAAGCTTCAAGATGAAGATTTAAAATTTTTAACTTTTACTTCTTTTGCAAAAAAAGATTTCTTACTAAAAAAAATTTTTAAAAAAAAAGATTTCTTGCCCATGTTTTCCTAAAAAAAAAAAAAAAAGTTTTGTTCAAAGTGATGAGAAGGTAAGTCATGTGTGGTTACACACATCCAAAGCCTTTTACCAGTTTTCCTTATTTTACCATGACCATTGACCAACCTTTGCAACCAAAGAGGGGAAAACTTAAGAAAGAAAAAAAATAAAAAATCCAGAAAAGAAAAAGGAAAAATAAAAAGCAGTTAAAAAACAAAAGAGAAATTAAAAAAAAAAAAAAAAAAAAAACTCGTATAGATTTGAAAACTTTTCAGCGGAAATTAATCAATTTGTTGGTGTCATGCGAGTATGGTAGGGGGCAACTTCTGTGCGTTGGCAAGAACAACCAACTTAAATTAAATTAATTGATTTTCAAACAAAAATAGAATATGACTCAAATTAATTTAAAGGTGTCATTCACACTGGTAAAAAGCCGCAGTACATCTAACATGAACTTTTCCATTCTTCTTCTTCTTGTTTATTTTTTCTATTTTTTAAGCCATGGAGTTCTTTTTTTAATTCAATCTTATTGTATTTTTAAAGTTATGAAAGGTTCCACATGGTGTTACCTTATTCCTTTCTCTTCTTTTTCTTCCACGAGATCTCTTAATCTCCTTTGAACATCTATATTTTATTCTTAAGTCACTCTCATTACAGTTAAATTAATTCAAAATTAGCCAAAGCAGACAAATTAAGGTGACCTATGACACTGCATGCTATTTTGTAGAATATCAATGTGGCAAGAATGTTCCCATGTGTCCACTAGGTTGTTCTTTTCATTTCTTTTCATTTCATTAAATTGCCTTTTTTTTTCTTTGTGGAGTTTTATTACTTTTTTTAAGGGGCCGTTTGGTTAAATGATTCAAATGGTTCGAACCAAAATTTTTATAAACTAGTGTTTGACAAAAAAAGTGATTCTTGCTTTGAAATCTTGATTTGACAATTTGAGTTAAAAAAGATACCTCAGACTTAGAATACACCCGCTTGAACTCATTTTTCAAACCACACTTTTCAAATTAAAAAGTTCAAACCACACATTTCCATTCAGTGAATCAAACAAAGCCTTGAGTTTGGGATGTGATTTTCACCACTCATTTTCCTATAGTCTTGAGACAAATTCTCATGGGTCCCATCCCACTAAAGATTAAAAGGAAAAAAAAAAAAAAAAAAAAAAGTTCATGGCAGTTTCCTCTTCCACTCACTCTTTATCGGATCGGACTACTTGGTGACACCTGATCGGTTGAAATTAGAGGACAAGATATGATTAGTAAGAATCTTGCGTGTTTTTAATAGTGTTGTTTTTAGTTCATAACAATGAAGTTCATGCCATAAAGTTCTCGTCCATTTCTTTTCTTTTTGGCTTCAAAAGGAGGGGAAATTATACTCACCACAATATATATATATATATATATATATATATATGGCACATTATAAAATTAAAACCAAACTTAATATGGACAACGGAACTAAGAAAGAACAATGCTTTTACTTAGGTTCTTGGGGTTTTGCTTAATCGGCAAAATGAGTGTGTTTTCAAAAAGAGAACTTGGTTTTGGCATTTAGAGAGAGATCAGTTGTCTTTCTCAAGGCGATTCTTCTTCTTTCCATGCATGGTTGCACCACAAACTGTACAAAGATGGAGACACAATGGCAAAGAGAAGAGATAGAGAGAAACAATCTTACAAAAGTTCCAGTTTTTAATTCATTGCATGTAATGTAAATATTAAGAGTTTTGAATTAAAGGGTTAATTTCCTGTTTTTTAAGGTTAATTATATAATTATACTTTCTAGTTTTAGTTATTTTTTAATTTGTCATTCAACTTCAAAAACTACAAATGTATTATTTAAATTTAAAAAAATATTTTTACTTCATCCTCATCTATTTTATAAAACAGAGAAAATTGAACAAATTATGATATAGTTACTCTTAAATAATTTATGAAAAATATTTTATATATTAAAATTATAAAATAATGTAAAACAAAACTTCAAAATTTGAAAAAAAAATCTTAATTTTTATGTTTTTAAATATTAAAATAATTTTTAAAATTCTTTCTCAAGAAAATAAATTTTTTGAAAAAAAAAATTTGGTTTAATTAAGATTATCTTTGCCTTTTCATCCCTTTTCTTGTCCACAAAATTTGCAAGTAATAAAATTGAAATAACTTTCTAATTTAAAAGATGGCTTTATAGTTTCTAAATAAAGAAGGATAAATTAATAAGTAATTAAAATTATAAGATATAATTATATAGAATGTTTCTATGGTATGCCATTTGTACTGTTTGAAGTTTTGAAACATCAAAGCATCTCAACTGTAGACATTCATCTGAATGGTTTCTAATAGTACAAGAATATTGATTTGACACATTATTTGTGTCAGAAGTTAAACCGGTAATTATAAGGCGGCAAAATGTACTTAAAGAGGTAGTAACATGTACATAACAGGGGTGCATAAAAATCGTCCCGTAACCGCTGGTCGCCTGCGCCTGCGTTCGGTCAGCTCAAAAAAAAGATTTTGCGGATTCAACTTGTCCATTGGCGGGTTTAACCCGCCCGCCTATATCTGTTGACAGACAAGTACGGTTTTAAATTTTAGGAGGCGGGTTCAACCCGAACCCGCCCGCCTAATTCTTAAAAAAAAAAAATCTTAATCTAAACCTCCCCTACTCCTCACTCTTTAAAAAGAAAAAGAACACTTGACTTTGTTCATCATTTTATCTGTAGTATCTTGTTATTTTCGAACCCAATGAACAGGTTTTATGGAAAAACAAGAATTTTTGACTTTGTTCATCACTTCATCTATAGTTGATGTTTCTTGTTGCAATGAATGGTTATGTTTCTTAATTTGTTGTAAATATGGTCATTGTCTTCAGGCGTCAAACTTGGTTGTTGTTGGGAATGCTTCATACATTATCATCTTATATTTTCTACAAATTTTCTTCACTTTTTTTCAATAAAAAAGAGCTTAAAAAATTATATTGTACATTAGTGTAGACCTAACCCACCCCACCCGTCCGCCCGCCCCCAAACCGAAACCGCCCGCCATTCCACGGGCGGTTTATGGGTTGGTTAATCGCTAATCTATCATTTAAAAAAACCGATCCGCACCCGTCCAAAAACCGTTAAACCGCCCGTTATTCACCCCTAGTATATAAGATCCTACTCCCTAGAAACTCATACCTGGATGCCTTTTAATTCTCTGTCTCTTTTATCACTATGAAAACTTAAGTTTTAAAATGCTATAATTTCCTTGTTTCAACTAATCATGATTATTATTCTTTCAAGATATTCAGCATAAAAAGAGGAAAAAATTCTTATCCATTTAGCCTATAAAAATTTTGTCTTTTTATAGAGATTTATAATATTCCTATAGCATATATTTGGTTGCTTTTTGTTTTTTCTCTCTCTTCTACTTCTATAAAAACTCAAGCTTTAAAAAGTCATAACTTCTCCTTTTCAACTCTAAATGAGACAATTCTTTTTCTTATCTATTCAGAGCAAAGAAATGAACGAATCTCCATCCGTATCGCCCATGAAATTCTACCAATTTATTGAGGTTTTGTTAGATCTTACCAATATGTATTTTGTTGTTCTTTGCTTTTTCCCTCTCTTCTATCCTTATAAAACTTAACCTTTACAACACTAATATAATAAGGTATTTGATAAGGTGGTTAAAACCGTTGGTTAGAATTGTTTTTGTTATAGCATGTGAAAGCTTTACACTGTAGTGATTTTTTTAATTATTATTATAACATATGAGAGCTTTATACTATTTATAATTAAAAAAATAGTCTAAACTGTCATTGAGACCGACCTAGCCAACACGCCTGAAGTTTTATGTTTTAAAGATTGTCTATTTAAAATGAATAGAAGAGATAAAACAACAAAGAGCAACCGGATACATGTTACCGAGATCTCGTACAACCTCAATAAAAAGGGCAGAATTTTACAAGCTGTATTTTTTTTTTCTTTTCACTTTTTAATTTGCCTTTTTTATTTAAAAATATATTTCTTTTGTTTTTCCTTTACAAACTTATTTTTTTTCCCTTAAATATATCATCAAAAAATTTCTTCTTATTTATTACTATGTAATAATTTCATTGAAATAAACCACTTTTTTTTGGCAAATATTTTTTTATTTCTTAATTTTTGCCTTTTCAATGATATAGACATTTGTTTTTCTTCTGCTTTTTTGTTCCTTTGTTGTTTCGCCTTTTGTCAGAATTGCTTATTTCAAATGTATCCCCTAATTATTTTACAATACTTTTTTTTCCTGTTACTTACTCTTGTTAAAATACGTCGTTGTTTTTAATTGGCCAATTATATAATTTTTCTCCCAAAAATGTCATTTTTTTTAAAGTTTTCTCACGTCATCTTTCCATTATTTTTTTTACTAATAAATGTTTTCTCTCTGATTTGTTCATGTTGGAGAATCAAAATGTGTTTTTTTCTCTTTTTTACTCTTATTATCATAATTTCTTTTATATGTGTCCATGCCTCATTTTTTTCGTTCATTTTTTTTTTAATTTATAGTTTGCCAAAAAGATCCTTCATAGCGTTATTCTTTTTTAATATGCTTTTTTTTTAACCATATGATAACTAAAGCTTAACATATAGATGGAGCCCACAAGTGAACTTCCTACGCATACAGCACGTATAATTCAACTAGTAAAAATAAAAAAGCTAAAGGGGGATTTTTTATTGTACATATTGTCATTTTACTGATACAATCCAGCTATAGTTATCCAATTACTGATACAATCCTCTTATTGGGTGTTTGACAGCTGTAAGAATCATTTAGTTTTCACCACAAACTTAATTATAAACAATATAAAGCTTTTACATGTTACAGTAACAATAAAAAAAGATGTTATAGTTTAAAAATTTCATGTGCTACAGTAAAAGTGGTTCCAATAACTCTTTCAAACACTCTATAAATTCTAACAATCTAATCACTGAAAAAGAGCTTTTGCTCTAAACATGTGTCCGATTTTGGTACGCAGCTATACTAGCCTACTTATAAACTAACCCTCTTTCCTAAAATAAAAACTGTTAAAAAAATGACATTAAGACGAAATGCATATAAAATACGCTTTTCTTGAGGCTTTATTTGCGTTTGTCTCGGTTAAGATTGTTTATTAGTTTACGCAATAAATTACTTTCAGGATATAACAAGGCTTCTATACTAAGCAAAGTAGGAAAATCACAGAGAATAATATAAAACACAGTATTTTTGGGAGATGACAGAAACGGAAAACAATCAGATTATTTTGTGATTATTTTCCACATTCATCAATTAAATGACAATCTTTAATGACTTCTTTTGAGAATAATTGCTATAGCTAATTAAATTAATTAAAACATAAAGTATTTGACACTGTTACCCATTGAATTTATTGTACATTTATATTTGGTCTCTAAACTTTTAAAGCCCGTTTGGTTCAAATATTTGAATAGAGTATTTGAATGAATATTTAAATTTTTGTGAGAGAAAATACTGTAATAAAATGATTCAAACCGTGATTCAAACCATGAAACAAACAGGCTCTTAATTTTTACAAGTTGTTTTGAACTTATAAATCTATAGCAAATCACACTCAATTGATAGCTATTTTAGTTTTTTTGACTGAAATTGACATATAAGTTGCTTATTAATAGTCGATTATTGACATGAATAGTCATTTTTACATATTTAAGCCTAAATTTATTCTGATTTATATCTTTAATTAAGTTTTCATTGAAGTAGGAAAATTTTGAATTGACTTTGTTTGGAATATAAATTTAGATTAATATTTTTATGAAGAAAAAACCCTTTATACTCTTAATTAATGACCTGTATAAAAATTATATGTAAATTTTAGTCAAAAACTTAAAATTGCTATCAACTAGAGGGAGAAGGACAATTTGCTACACATTTATAAGTTCAATAGTAACTTGTCAAGATTAAAAGTTTAAGAAACAAATTACAAATATGTGATAACTTCGGGGTGCAGACAATGTCATACCCAAAAAAATAAGCAGTAATTCTCCGTGCCAAAATAACGCAGGCAACCATGCTAAGAACGCAAGGTAAGAAGGCTGCGGAACAAATTATGCAAGGTGGGAACTATACAACGTACAAAATAGGAAGATGGTACAACCTGTGTCTCTATAATTCTTCTTCTATTTAACAATTCCAGCACAACCTGCCAATCCACTATGAGTCAAGAGGACATTGGTGCAAAAAGAGAAAGAAACAAGAAAACGAAAATGAAAAAATGGGGTACAAGAAAACCCTAGCACATAAAGAAAAATATGCCTAATTTTCAACACAAAAAAGGAAAAGAGAAAAAAAGCTAATTATCAATGTCAATTCGGTTGGAATCCAACAACAAGTATCTTGCACTTTTTAAAGCGGGGTTCTTGCAAAATTTTATTTGCCATATCTAAAGTAAATCGAATGGGGCCAAATCTGGTGATATGCTTTTTCATATCATGCATGGATGCTACATAAGCTTGGTCGTTGAACATGGATCCTCTCTCTCTCTCTCTCTCTCTCTCTCTCTTAATCAAGTTAAAGATGGAAAGTGATATTTCCTCTCTTGTGTAATGGGCATTTGCTTTTTGCATCTAAATCTAACATTTCTAGTTGAAAGTCATTCCGAAGCTTTTTCTCTCTTTTTTCCCTACTGGTTAAATAGGTTGTTTGACAACGGTTTTAACTACTATTTTAATAATATTTTTTTTATATATTATAGTATTTTTAATTTTAATTTATTTTTCAAAGGCCCTAAAAGCATTTTGAAAGTTATTGATTTTGATTGAATTTGTTAGTTTCTTATTTTGTGTACTTTGTCATCAATTTTGTGATCTGTTTGCTTTGGGTTTATTAAATCATATCACATAATGTAGATTTAAAGACAAAACATCATGAGACTCATTACAAGAAGTGACAATATTTTATGCCCTTTCACGTGGAAGATGCTCAAATAATTCAATACAACGCTCTTCAATTTGTAGTGCATTATTGAAGTAAAATGGTGTGACCCTGATCTAGCGTGTTAGATTTTGAAAAAAGAGATTTTTTTTGGGTACTAAAAAATAAAAAAATAGTCTAGGGTAGGTGTTTATTTTGTAGCCATCAACTCTGTAAAAAAAGAAAAAGAAAAAAAAAACATAACTTTGCATGGTTGAAAAGGCACCACCTATTTTCACGGAGAAGAATACCAGAGAAATACTCTTTTTCTTTATAAAAACATGTTTTTCGATGGGACTTTTTAGCAGTTTTGTCAATTATTCAGACAAATGATAGTTACATAAAGCTGTATGTTTGTCTGTTGGACACTGAGGCTTAATCTTATGATCTAGCATGGTCCAAATGGCATGTATTTCTAGGATTTCTTTGCTTATGGGAAAAGGAAAGAACATGAAGCTAGATTCTGATTCAAAAATTTTTTAATCAATTTAATTGATTAAAAAAATTGAAAAGCATATTTTGGAACATGGGAAGAATCAACAATCTAAAAAAAATTAATAAATGAATGAATAAAAAAGTTCAATGTGAAATTATTTATAGCTTCCAAATAATGGCGTGACAACTCAGTTAAAATTAGTTAAATGTGAATAATGTTATGCAAATTGTCTATAATTTCAAAATAGCACAAAGAAAATGTGGGAAAAATTGCAAAAAAAAAAAAAAAGATCCCCATAAATTTGAAACCAAGCATAGCAAAGGACCACAACCTTCACCTTTCTTGAGCTTTTTCTAACTTAATAGTGAAGTTTTAACCAATAGTTTAAATGGGGAATTTCTTTGAAATATTTCAATTGGCATTTGGCACCACAAAATTTATGTAAAAATAACTGTCTTAAAAAAAAAAAGTGCAAAATCATTTAAAGAACCAAAAAGAAAGTTATCATTTATTCACCAAAAATCAAAAAGAAAGATTATCATAAAATATAACGGAGGAAAATATTCACCACCATATAAAGGGAAATGATTAACATCATCCAAACCAACTTAACAAATTTATTAATATTGTTGTCTATATTTTTTTTTTTCTTGAGAGAGAATATTTTTCTCTACAACTTTTTGGACTTTTGAGAAGAACATATTGCGATACTAAATAACATTCTGCTTAATTTGGAGGGTAGCAAATGAATGACATAGATGGTTGTTCTCCAAGGCCGACATATCATTTTCCATGAAAGTGACTTTTCCTTTGAAAGAGTAACCAAGGCAAACCAAAAATTGGGAAGACTAATTCATTCAACATAAAATTAAAAAAATAAATAAATAAAATTGAAATCCAAGTATAAAAAGATTTCTCTAGGAGCCAAATGACACTTAATTCAAAGAAAAACTTGGCATGCCAACATTGTTCACATCAATCTATTTTGTTGATGCGGGAGACAACTCTGAGAAGGCTAATTTGCACCTTTAGTCCCTTCTCTACGTTTTTTTTCTCATTGAAGTCCTCAATGTTAATATTCTGTTGCACAATATTCCGCATTTTCTTATTTTTCGTCCACCTTCGTTCCACATGTCGGTAAAAACAAATAGCTTATTTGTGCTAATGGTTCTTAACCTTTACCCGAGTCACAAATTGACCCTTACTTTTTTTTCTTTGGGCATAATTCCTAACATTCTGCTTAGTCACTTCTTTTTTCCTATTAAGATTAATTACAAAAATTCCTCTTGAACTATAGCTTTTGTAATACTTTGCCCCCTGAACTTCAAAACGTAACACCTGTTTCCCTAAAAAAATAAACTGTTAATAAAAATAGTCATTCTGTTACATTTTAAATGGAAAATTGATAAATAATTTTAAAATTAGGGGTGTTTTAGCAATCCTGCTATAAAAACGACAAAAAATTAAAACTATAAGAAAAATAGTTTTGATTGATAATTAAAAAAATCAATTAAAAACATATCACTATTCGGATCCTTTTTTTTTTCATATATCAAAATTTTCACTAAAATTTTATTACCTTTGTTTCACACGCAAAAAGTATTTTGAAATTTCAAAAGGTATAAATATCAATAAAAGCTTTAAAAATATGAAAGAAATTTTATTAATACTATCAGAGTTTTTATCTCTTTGCAAATTTTGTGTTATATTTTTTGTTATATTGAATATATTTGTGTTATATTCTTTTTTATTTCACTAATTTACATACATAAATATATACATATATATAACTTTCAAAATTTCAAAATATTTTTTAGGTGTGAAAAAATGAAACTTTAAAAAAAAATTTGGTATATCAAAAAAGAAGAATTTCAACCGCATAATGGTTTTGATTGATTTTTTTTTTGTCATCAATAAATACTATATTTATAATAGTTTTAATTTTTATGATTGTTTTTATAACTAGAATTATCAAAATACCCTTAACTTTATAATTATTTGTCAATTTTATATTAAAAATTTAATAGAAGGACATTTTTTATTAACAATTCATACTTCAAGGATGAATATTATGTTTTGAAATTAGGAAAACAAAGTGCTACAAAAGCTATAATTTAGGAGAGTTTTTGTAACTAATCCTTTCTATTAAGATACTATGTTCGCATCCGTGACTCTGTTTCAAGAGTAACTAGTAGAAATTATTATCAAAAGAGAATAATGACCCTTAAATATGGCATAGTCTAAAGATCAATCCCCGAAAAGTGGGTCTCCGCGAGCTCTACATGTCTTGCAATGGAAGCGGACATGATTGCAACAGAAATGGGATATTAGAAATTTAAATGGCAACAAAAAAAAAGTTTGGGATCTAATTTGCAACACTTGTAAAGATTAGACACAATTAATGTGAATAAGTATTTTTCTGTTTTTTTCCAAAATGCCCTTACCAAGTGTGCACGTGCTTGCACATGATGGCTTTTTAACGTGTGAAGAAAAGTGGTAAGACAAAAAGTGGAAGGAGGACCCGGGGCCCGGTGTGCTACCATAGAGTAATGTTGAGGACTTAAAATGCAACAAAAAAGAAAAGCAAAGGGATCGAAATGCAATAGATGTGTAAGATGAAGGACCAATGACACAAATAAGCCGGTCAAGAAAGGTATGCTTCATAATATGTTATCCTACTAGGATGAACACCCACCAAGAGTGACCCCTAAGCTTAACCCAAATCAAAAGCGAGCTTTTAGGGAGCTGGAAAAGAATTCTTAACATTGGTGCCTAGAGAAGAATTTTTGACATTGGTGCTGAAGATTAATAATTTGTACATACTACATTGGAATTTACGAACTTCAAACATTGTTGACGTTGTATAAGTTATATGTTAAAGTTGTAAAAGTTACAACAGACTTATAAACCGATATGAATGTCAAGTACCAAAGGACTCTGATCAAAATTCCCAAAATTCATTGTCATGTTTCAGTTAGCTTGTTGAATCCGTGAAGATTATTAGCTAATTTTCCAGGAATGCTAAGACCTTCTCATTGTTGCTCTTTGAAGTATATAAGGCAAAAGGTGACCAATATTACTAAATGAGATATCCCACTTTAGTGTTAGAAAGATACCAAAAATAGAAACTGGATTCACATTATGGAGAGCACTAACATTTTTAGCTTCTGCATTACGAAGTATGAAAATGTATCACAACATCAAACATATGATCACTATAAGCATTAAAAGAAGAAAAAAAAAAAACACTGATTTTTTCCACATCAACATTTCAGAAGCTTTTGTGCACCTTTCTCAAGTAAAAAAGAAACAATAGCAATATTAGCTTGAAGGCCACTTAAAAGAAATCAAATTCCAGGTAATTGTTTTGGTCTGGGTAAGCGGCAGAACCAGCACCGTTGGCTTTTTCGCTTGTTGGCACCATGGGGGTTGAGATTTGTTCATACTCAACAGGTTTTGGGACCTCAGGTGGGCTTGCACATCGTATCAATGCCCAATTTATGCCTTCGAAGAAAGGATGTTGTTTGATCTCCGTTGCCCCGCGCTTATATGCCAACCTATGCTGTGGCTCCTTCACTAGCAACCCTCTAATCAAATCCCTCGCAGAAAAGCTAACTACGGGAGCCTCCGGAAACCTCAATGGCTGTCCCACGACGTTGAATAGGGTTGCCCGGTTCCCCGATCCCTTAAAAGGGGTCCTGCCGAACAATAGTTCGTACAAAAAAATACCAAAAGTCCACCAATCAACAGCGCTGCCGTGACCTTCACCTTTGATGATTTCAGGCGCCAGATACTCGTGGGTCCCAACGAATGACATTGAGCGAGCATTGGTTGGCTCAGCAATGAGCTCGGGCAATGGGGTGACTTGGTTGCCTACTTCGTTCTTCGGCTTCCTATCCTTCTTGGATCTACTCGAAAAGAAACGAGGACCAAAGCATGTTGTGGGCACCACACAAGATGGTTGGATACAAGATGGCTCGATGCAGGCTGGCTGCACACAATAGACGGGATTCTTCCGCAAGGTCTCGGATTCAAGAGCTGAAGACTTGACTAGTGTTGGACTGACAGTGCAGCGTAGCGAGAGGTCAAAATCGGAGAGCATTATGTGCCCGTCGTCCCTCACGAGGACATTTTCTGGCTTGAGGTCTCGGTAGACAATCCCAAGCATGTGGAGATACTCGAGGGCAAGGAGAACCTCGGCAACATAGAACCTGCAAAGCGAAGGTCAAGCATAATAGCAAACGGCAGTTACGGTTAGTTAAAGTATTCATCACCAAGTGAAACAAAGATTATAAAAAAAAAGTAATAAAATTTAGTTAAAAAATACTAATAAAAGGGGTTCTTAAAGAAATGATCAGTTTTAGGGGTGAGATTCAACCAAAAAATAAAAAATAAAAATAAAAATAACGGAATTCTTAGGTATGAAAAAAGGCCGTTTTCAGTAACTAAATTGATTTACTATGCCGTAATTAATGGATTAACATGTAAATCCAATTAATTTCCACATTGAATGATAAATTTATGGCCATTTTCCTCAATTAAGAAAAAAAAAGAGCATTTATTTTTCTAAATTAAATTTAGAGTACAAATTTATAGCAGTGAGCAACAACAAACATCTTGATAGTCATTGTAAAAATAAATAAATAAAAGAACCTTCTCACTCATAGTAGTAAATGCTTTTCATTCTTCACTTATAATGTAAAAACCAACATTTGGACAATTTCTTTTGGCTGGACAAGCCAAATATCATACTATAATAACCATGAATCTTCCTAGTGAATTTCAACAATATCAATGCCTTGTTATGCATCAACATTTTCGCCCTAAAAAGGTAAGAGAAGACTAAATAGGCTCTACTAATTTTACACACCATTTATCTTATAGCTCATGAATTATTAATTAGAATTACTAAATATTCATAATCTGTTCTGCATCATTTATCCTATCAACAAGACCAATAAAAGCAAAATTGGAAGATACACTTTGTAAAAACAAATTATCATGAAGCTAGTAAGGAACATTCGTTAAAGATTAGTATCTTCATAATTAAGACTTAAGACCATTCATATAGAGAGGAAAATAAGAATGAAGAGGTATCATACTTAACAGCCTGTTCAGTAAAGTGCTTCCCCGGTTGCCTCTGCCGAAGCGTATGCAAGTCGCCTCCGGGACAGAACTCCATCACCAAGCATGAATACTTTTCCGTCTCAAAATGTGTATACAATGTAGGAAGGAAAGGATGGTCTAAGGATTGCAGAATTTCTCTCTCCGTCTGGGCCCGAAGCAGCTTCTTTCGGCTGGCTAAGGACCCCTTATCCATAACCTTCATCGCGAAGTAACATTTTGTTCCTCTCAACTCGGAGAGATAGACACTCCCAATATCTCCGCATCCCAACTTCTTCAGAAGCCTGAAATGGCTGAAGTTCAAAACACCTTCCTTCGATCTAACTGCCCGTATGGCCTCCCATCTTATGTCGTTCGCCTTATGTGGCTTGTTGACGCTGCTGCTCAAGCTGCTACAAGTGCTCTCATCACTCACATCACTGCTCGTGCTCCCTCTACAAATGCTACTCTTCCCGCTCTCGACGAAATCAACTCGCTCGCTAACTTTTGCACTTCCACTAGTCTTGCCAAGGCTGCTAGGCCCATCACTTTCTTTTGCGGGACCCCCAGGGCTAACTCCTAGCTCTAAATTAGCCTTATTCTCTTGAACACCGCCACCGTCTGGCGGATTCACAACCCCCACATCAGATGGAAATCGTTTAGGATCGCCCAGCGACAAACTCGAGTTTAACTTATTCTCTAAGGAAATAGGAGGATCTCTTTTATCCTCTGAGGTTTTCAAAGCAACTTGTTGAACCTGAACACCCTTAGGAACTACAACTTCTCTAGGGGTGACTGGGGCCGATTTGCTAGACTTTGAAACCTGCAAAGGGGGAGGCCTACTACGGGAGTTTCCTTCTGTTGTTTGACTAGCAACTAATTTCCTATGCTTCTCGGGTGAAATTCCAGTACTAGATTTCGATGCCATCGAAATGAATCCGACTTCTTGATAAACAGCTTATCAAACTGAACAAACCCATTACTCATCAGCCCCCAGTTTCACCACTTGACTCCCACCATTAACAGTCTCAGTTATTTTCATCTTCAAGCCCATCAAAATGCCAAGTGATTCACTGATCTCTACAACTAAAACAAAAACAACATTTTTACCAAATATTGAAAAAAAAAAATCACAACTAAAAACTTGCACAAATCAATCGTCAATATTTGAGCCAGAATAAAGAAAAACATTATACATATCCGAATAGCCAATACAAAATCCAAACAACCCGTTTTCTCAACTCAAAAAACCCTTCCCTAAAAGCATCATCTTTCACACGATTATATAACAACAAATCATAGAAAACCACCTAAAGAGCACTTAAGGAATTGCAATAAAATCACATGTAGAATAGGCCAGTATGTTATATTACAAAGTTCAGATTTTTCAACACAATACAAAATAAATCATTTTTATCTACTTACCTTAAAAATGTTGATCTTTCATTTTTCTTTTTCAAGTGAAAGCGCAAACCTTTTTAAAATAGACTGAAAATGGATCAAATGAACATGTAAAACTAAATCAATTACCACCCCAAATGTAGGTTCTCTACTAGCTTTTACTAAGCACCCAAAAGGCAAAGATAAGAACAAAGTAAAAGGAGATTCATACAGATCTCAATCACAGAGAAGAAAAGAGGGAGGGGGAGAGAGAGAGAGAGAGAGACCCACCTCTTTTGATCCTAAAAGCTTCCCTCACAAAGACCCAGACGCTAAAAAACAAGATAGAGAGAAGCTAAAAACCCACAAAGCAGAAGTCACAAGACAGAAGGGGGGAAAAAAGTTTGAGACCAAAAAGTGTACCTGAGGGAGAAGTCACAAAGATCAGAACTTTGCTTTAGACTAGTGAAGGAAAGAAAAAAAATAAAACGAAAAGGAGAAAGGAGAAAGGAGAAAGGAGAAGAAGAGCACTCACTACTGTTGGGAGAGATAAAGAAAGAAAGAACAATAATGTCATAAGAGCTCCTTCCTCAGAAATGTGTGGAGCAAGAGAAAAAGAAGAAAGGAAGAAAAGAGGCAAAGAGAGAGAAAGTGAAAGCGAAGGAAGTTGGGTGTCTTGTGGGCTCCTCATCCATGTAGAGAGGAGAGAGAGAGATGGAGGGGTGAAAGCTGAAGCAAAGCTTTGCCCTTTCTTGTTTTTATTTTATTTTATCTTATGAATTTAGCAGTAAAATTAAGAAAACAAAATATTAACATATACAATTTTGTTTTAAAAAAATCATGTAAGGATTTTAACTATTTATTTTATAATAGAGTCAAATATAAATTTATGATTAAATTATATGTACAAATATAATATATACAATTTTTAACCCATAATCAAATCTGGTATATAATTTTTGACCGACAAATTGAATTAAAATTATATCACATGGAATAAATTTTAACAATTTAATGGGGCTCATAAAAAATCTAATGATATAATTTATCTACCGATAAACTATTCTTTTCTTTTTTAAGTAGAAAGAGAGTTTTTTCATACTTTATGAAATGATTCTGTATTTTTATTATCTTTTGTTTTTCCTTAGGTTCAATTATTTCAATGTATTTGTTCAAAATACAAGAGTCTTAGAGTATGTTTGTTTTGATTTTTAAATCACAGTTTAAATTATTTTGCTATAGTATTTTTTTTCATAAAAATTTCAATTTTTATTCAAATACTCTACTCAAATACTCATATCAAACGCACTCTTAATCAACAACATAAGGGCCTCCTATCTGTCCCTCGTGCCTTGGGGAACTTCATTTTCATTTTTATTCTCCTTTTTTTTTTTTTTTTTTGCATTTTGGGCTTCAAATTCTTGGGAATATCCACTGTTGTCTCTCTTTCGCTCTCTCTCCATCTCTATTTTTGTGCTGTGACTCTTTTAATGGGGGATAAAATGACAATTAAGAAGAGATATTGCCCTTTAAGTGTCACCAATTTTAAGTGGTCCTGCTTGAGAGGCCTTTATATATATATATATATATATATATTTGGTTTTTGGTTTGGGGATAAATTATAGGCAAAATGGTCCACCAAATATGACAGTTGATGAGACCATGATCAGATCTGACGATGAAAAATTACTTACTGAAATATTGAAAGAAGTGGGCCCTCTGACCACTTGTCATCAGTGGAGATTGGAGTTGGCAAATAATTGGATTTGTATGGAGATCATAATTATTATATATAAAATTAAATATTCATAAATATTACCATCCTTGAAGTAGCCCAAGCGTTATAATTAATTTTCTCTCTTGAGAGTAGATCCGATTAAAATTAATCTTTCTTGGAAATGGGTTTTGGGTTGCAAGTTAAATAAAAATATAGGTAAGGTAGGGACTACCCTTATAGGATTTTCCCAAAAATTAGACACTCAAATAGAGGTATGGCCAATAGCTTTTCATACCACGTTTGAGACAAACAAAGAAAAGGGTATATTCTTCCAATATTATTTTCTTCATCTCAAAATAAATAAATAAAACCCAGAAAAAACGATTCAAGAAAAAAAAAATATCTTTTTTTCCCTTTTTTTAACCTTAAAAAACAAAGACAAAAAATTCAATGGATCTAAAGGTCTAAACTCTAATCCACCCCATTAATGCAAACAGTTGTGGAAATAAGTAAAATGGCCACTCGTGCTCTTCTACAGAGTAGTGTCTCAAAATTTTGTACAAAACATACCCAACAACTAATGTTTCCAAATTGATTGATTCTTTTACCTTTGTGGCAAACATAGACAGCATCACTTAAATGCCCATAATCCCTCCCTTTTCAACAGCTTCAACTTGAAGATAAGTTTTATCTCTTGATTAAACTATTAAAAATATCAAGCTAACTGTGGGCCGTTTGTTTTACTGTTTGAATCATTTTGCTACAGTATATTCTTTCACAAAAATTTAAATCTTCATTCAAATACTCTATTCAAATACTCGAACCAAACGGATCCTGTATAACTCTTTGTCTGCAGTAATAATATATACTGTTAAAATAAACAATCAAATTCATACGAAACGTTGACACTTTGATGCTCAAATCAACATAAATATAAAATAATAATTTTTTCAACGTATGCATAATATAATGGTAAATATAAGTTATATTTTTTGTTTGTAGTTAGGATCTGATTTTTTAATTTCGGTACTCGGTGGTTTTATGATCGTAATATTAATACGTTTTATAGTTGGGATGTTATTACTTTGACTTCCATTGTCTATTAGATACGTCTTTAATATCGAGATGAAGTACTTTAAACAAACATAAATAAATAAATAAATGTAAATTACTGACTAACCAAATTATGCTGCCTATCTAAAATAATAAATTACATTCAACAGGAATGGGCATATGGCAGGAGCATCAATGATGTTAGTTTAATCTCTTTAACAAGTCTTTTGTTCTTTTCTTTTTCATTTTTGTCATGATATTTCTTTTCTTTTTTCTTTTTTTTTTTTCCCTTCATGGTATAATGCTTGGATATGGGTCATAGTAATTGTGTGGCCTTTGGGAATTTAATGACTTGTGCTTATTTGTGCCCACTAAGCCATAAAAATCTTTAGTGAACTAGTAGAACAACCCCACCACCCACCCATCAATCTAAAAGAAAGAAGGAACATAAATGGAAAAGAAATTGAAAACTAATAGAAGTTTGGACTTTGGATGAGTGGTAATTGAGCTAGTCATTTGGCTTGATTTTTTTTTTTTTTCTGAAAATGAAATTCCCATGTCTGAATTTTGCTTCTTTCTTTTTTTGTTTTTTTGGTTGGAATCCAAATCTTGCATTACATCATTGGAAGACAAGCTGGTAAAACTTTTATTAAATGGTAGGGCTCAGCCTAGAGGCCAAAGAACAAGAAAAGGAGGGCCCTTATCTTATGTATTAAAAAGGACATCCATTTTCTTGGTTGTCTTCTTTTTATTTCTTTCTGATAATTTAGCTGTCATTGTTCTTTCTTTCTTTCTTTCCATTTTTTAGAAAGCTCTAGCCGTGGACGCCTCTAATGTTGCACTGGATTCAAGTAATGTTCATCAGAGTGAAGCAAAAGGAAAAAAAAAAAAAAAAAAAGCTTATACAAAACAAAAGTTGGGTTTATTTGAGATCATATTTCCTTCTATGGTAATTTTATCTTCATTTAGAAACCGGTAAAAATTTTAGATTTTTAGTTATTAGGAATAAAACCATCAAAAGTAGGTAACTAACCCCCCTACAAAAAGAAGTGGGATTTTAGAATTAGGAAATGAATCCTTTTTCTTTTTTTGTTCCATCTATCTCTGTGGAGAATGGATTATTATATAATAGCAAGACTTGAAAGAAGAATTTTTTTGTAGCAAATAAAAAATTACCTCACCGTTAATACACATTTTTGCAACCTTTAGATTATATCATAATCATAATAACCAAAAAAAAAAAAACTAATTTAAACAAATATTTGAGCGGGGAGATATGCTAAAATTTATTCTCTGATTGATCCAAGTGGTTTTAGTATTTCATCTAATTTATATCTTTATATCTTTATTGGTTCCTTGTAGATTCGATTTCTTTATCTCTTTATTGGTTACCTCTTTATTGGTTCTTTATTGATTCGATCTGATATCACCACTCATGATATGAAAGTATATACGATTTTCCCACATATCTTAGGATTCTTTTTATTTTATTTTATTTTATTTATTTATTTTTTTAACCATGTCCATATTGTCACCTTTATAGCTCTCATTGTCTTTGGGATGTGATATGTTGTTGGTTTCGAAGCGACTGTCGTTTTGTTCGAGATGTCGACTGTCGTTTTTTTGTAGATGTCGCCATCTTTACAGACGGATGTCGTTTATTCTTTGTTGTTTTGAAAGTGACATTTTTCTTTCTAATTGACCTTGTGTTTCTTAAGCCTACTTATTTACTTGAAATAATTATTTCTTAACATTTACTCGTTTCTAAAGTTCATTGTGGATCGTTGTTTCCTTGAAAGTCTCCTTAAAACGAACCAAAAAAAAAAAAAAATCGTTTTTACTTTCTAGAATGTTGTCGCCTTATTTGGTTTTTGGTCGTATGGACGTGACCTTCTTGTTGTTTGTACTTAGTCATGACGTCGTTTCTTGTAAATGCTGTCGTTTGCAACACGTCTTTATTTGGTTTTTGGTCGTCTGCAACACGTCTTGTATTTGGTCTTGGGCCTTTTCCGAACACTGTCACTTGTTTGTCATTCATATATTATTGTCGTATTTTAAAAATGTTGTCAATAGTAGCTAAAAATATTGGGAATCAGGTCTACTAACATATGAAACCCAGGGTTGCCGTTTATGAGATTTTTATCACTTGTTGGTTCGTAGTTGTTTTCTTAAAGTTGTTGCTTCTACTTTTTAAGTTGTTACATCATTTGTAATAATGTTGTCGTTTCCAAGGTTTATTGTCCTGTCAAGGTGTCCAGGTTACTTCTCTCCAATGTTGTCGTTTATTAGATATGATGTCAAACTGATGTTGTTGTTTGTTAGACAGTGTCGCCGGTGGGTTGTAGTCGTCTTTTACAATTTTGTCGTTTATACGTAATTTCATGTTTTGTAATAATTTGACCGTTGGAATCAATAGTTTTGGTTTGAAAGTTTTATATTGTAACAACTTTTTGCTTTTTACTATAATGTATGAGAATTTTATACTGTTCACAGATGTAGCTTATAATTTCAACCGTTCTTACAAACGGTCTATTAGTTTTGCATGTTGTGCTTGCAATGGAATTTACACTTGTCATTCTTGTACTCTTATCTTAGAATAGTATTTCCTGCAGATATCTCTTCTGCTTGTTTCTGTGCATCCATGGAACCTTAAGTGTGAAAGGGAAGTCAAATTTAGCCTTAATGCTGTAGTACTTGGGGCAAGGAGTGGGGCTTCCCTTTCTTTCTTTCTTTTATATTTTCATTTTGTCATTTTTTTTTAATGATGGTTGATATGCCTTGCAAATAATATTGAGCACCCATTTTGCCCAAGACAGTTTGGGTGGGATACAGTTGGGTTTCTGGGAAGGTTACAAGTTTGATCGTGTATTGTATTAAAAAAATAGGGTCTTAGCAAAAGTTAACGAGTTTGATCTCGTCTTGTATTAAAAAAAAAAAAAAACATTGGGCACTCATTTTCAGGAAAGAAAGCCGGAGAAACCAAGCTTTGGGGATTTTCTAGCTCATCATATGATGCCAGCTTCAATTAACTTGTACCCTCTAATAAGAGAATCCGTGAACTTCTCTCAAAGACACGTGAAATAGTAGCTCTCAATCTGTAGTTTGTTCCAAGAGGCAAGTAGCTCCTTTTCTTTTCTTATAGGAGGTTTAGAATGTCAATTTTAACCTATCGGTTATAATTATTAAAAGTATAAAACTTTTAAGAGTCATAATAAAATGTAAAAAGTTATTATAGTTTAAAATTTTAATATATTATAATTTTTAAATTTAAAACGTACCAATTCTCTAATCAAAAGCTTATTCTTCTATATGTATTTGCTTGGATATTTTCAATTGGAACCAGAAACAATTAATAACTGAGCTCTCTGTCAGCTTGTATTGCGGCAGACAAATCATTAAGAGAAAAACCTTTTTCTTGACTAGTAATACAAAACATGTCCTTGTGTGCAATGGCATTTCTATAAAGTAAATAATTGTTTTACACTAGGTTTCTGCGTCAAGAAGATCAACAGCAAAGCATCATGAAAGATCAGCAATCACACGTTCGCATTTGTCTTCCAAAATCTTCACGGCTTCAGTAAATAGCACTTCGGGAGGCAAAGCTCCGGTTGATTCAATGTTAACTGAAGAGGGCACAAATGAAAATTAGATCATTAGGAAGCATGTAAGAAACAATAATGGTTAAAAAAAGGGGGACATAATTGTGTGTCAGTAGCTGATTACTTACATATGAAGTGATTTTTTAGGCGACGCAGTGAAACACGATCCTCCCATTCTTTACCCCCTCTAATGCATTCCCTACAAAGTGTGCAAGCCCGTGGTCGGGTTACAGTTGCCCTTTTCTTACCTGTTTAATGTCCAGATTATCAACAAAAATCCAGTTAACAAAAAGCTCCATTTCCAAGCACTGAAGTGTTCTTAAAATCAAATAGAGATGCACTGAAGTGTTCTTAAAATCAAATAGAGATAAATCATATCAAGAATGAAAATTAGAAAGAAAAAAAAATCATTTCACCTTTGCCAATGTCTTCAATGTCAAAGACCCCAACTGGGCATTTAGCTTTAAGTTCCTCGGCTGCCTCGTCTTCAACCTCTTGCAATAGTACAACCTAAAATTGGAATAAAAAATAACAATTAAAAATCTTTTTGACAAACTTGGCAAGGTATAAAAACACTCATTGAATTACACATCTTGGTACCTCAGGAAGCATCCTATACCAAGCAGTAGCCACCGGGGACCATTTAGCATGTGTTTTACCAATGCCTTTGACTGCATGCGCTTCCAGTTCAATTTCCTATTGAAGAAAACAAATGGACGACACAAAAATATCTTCAAAATAGTTATTTAATATGTTATTGACCAATGTTAACAAAAATCCTCAATAAATTTTGTGTTCATTCGAGATGGCTTTTACATGGATAGAAGAGCAAGTGCACTACAAGAACTTGATATGATGTAACAATATCCATCATAAAAGACCAACAAAACCATTATTTCTCTGTTCATGTCCTTTTTCACTCCCACCAATGATGTTTCTTTAGAAGCAATACACAAACGACTAGACCCTGAAAAATAGAGTCTAAGCTGCTCCGATAATGGATTTCCTTAACTTGAATCTGATGCAATTGCAGGGAACTGAGTCTTAAACACTGCCGTTTTCTGGTTTAATGAAATACTCGTCATTCTTTGTTTCCTTTGCCCCTACGCTTGTCGTTTGGTAAAATAAAGAACCAAGTAGCTGCTCTTTCCTATGTTTACAGAATGTAGTGTGTTATCCTTTGGATGGTTTATTTCATTTGGAACCTGAAAGGGATCAAGAAAATATTTTGCAAGATCCCCTGCTCCTAAATTGCCCCGTACTTCCACTGCCCTTCGAAACTAATGGGAAGTACCTACTTCTATTCCAAGCATAAGTTATCACTCACGTTTAAAATTTTCCTGGGAGATTTTTACCAATTAAGGTACTATCTAGAAATTGTTGTTTGCAAATAGTAATATGATAAAAGGTTGAAATTTGGACTACAAGCAAGCATGCTGTATATAACCTAGCATTACATTTGTCAACTAGTCAATTATGCCATCGAACATCAACTGATCATTGACCATGTATAATATACAAGGCAGAGGATTACCTGACCAGGGCCAAGTTTAGCAATAAGAATATTTTCCATGGTCTTGATTGCATTGTTAGAAAATTCTGGCAGCGAGTCTTGGCTGCAAGTGAACGAGGTGTAAGTTCTTGGTTTTGAGGATGAACTTGCTGACGTTGAATCTTCTGATGCCAAAAGAAATTCACTCCCTTTTGGCAACCACTTCAATTCATTTGATTTTACTACATTGTGACATCAACATGAGAAAATAAGATATGAAAAAAAAGACAGAATTTCAAAGTCAGTTTGTCAAATTACAGGGAACAGAAAGAAAACAATAATTACCTGCAATTCTTGGTTCATTTGGCTTACGAGAAGCATGGAGTTTAAAGACAATAGTATTCTTCTCATTTGGGGCATTATTTCCTACCATCATTAAAGAAGGGGAAAAAAAAACCCTCAAACTCCATAAAGTTGCAAGGACAGACAAGGAAATCAAATCATTAGATCAGCATTCATATTGAGCCAAACCTGCAAATTCGAACAATCTAGGGTCAGCGTTGATTGGAATGAGACCCAACCTGTGGGCAAGCACCTCATCTTGGATGACCGATGTATTATTTGCAACAAGAACTCTTTCAATAGCCATTGTTGGAACCTAAAATTCACAATTACAATAAATACATTAACAACCCAACAGCCATTACCCACAAATTCTCCTATGAACTGTACAATAGATGGTACTAACTAGATTGATAAATATAAAATGATCAAGATAGGCGTTATGTATCCTAAAGTACAGACCATAACAGTAGAATCATAATAAAACATATTACAAGAAGAAATTTTACTTCCCAACAATAAAAAAAATTAAGTTCACAAAAAAAGAGGAGAAAAATTAAGACATAAGGTAGAAAAAGACACCTTAGGAATCTACAATACAACAATTACTATTTCAAAAATAAATTTGAAAATCAACATCAGAACTATGTAAGCAATCATAAACATCATAATCGGAATATAGAGAAATCTACTGCACCTCGGATATAAGGATCCTCCGAAATGCATTAGCAAGTGCCGGATCGATACCAATCATATCAAATTCTATGTCATCCTCTGTCAATCGAATTACTTCAACTCTGAAATTCTCACAGAAATCGTCCAACCGTACACTATTATCAACTCCTACCGAAGCATAGGCACCAGAATAATGTAAAGTATCGGTCTGCAAGCACCAGACATGTATTTTGTTATAAGAAACGTTGAACAAACATAAGATGTAACAGACAAAATGACAAGAACGAAGAAAGTCCATTTCAATTGATTTATACAAAATTAACACAGGTAGGTAGTAGAACAACTCTAAGCAGACTAAAAGTCATAACTCCCCAGCTCCTACACAGTTATTTGACCAAAAACTAACCAAATAGGGGAAAAAATCACTAATTAGTTTTCCATTTAAAGATGAGAAGAATTCCTAAAATCTAAATGTGGTTTATTATCCTACAATCTCAGACTTATCTTCGTCAAGTCTGAGTAACATCAATTAAGCAACCCAAACAAAAGCTATTCCTTTTTCTCAGGGAAAAAAAAAGTTTGCTCCTTTAACCTTTTTCCATCTGTCCTTCCCAGCTCTAACACAGTTCAACCAAAATCCAGCCAACTAAAGATGTAGAGAATTCCTAAACAAACAATATGGTTTATCATCCTACAATCTCGATCAAATCTTATTAACATAATTAAACAGACCACAAAAAAAATACTTCCTTTTATCTGAAAAAATGCTTCGTTTTCCTTCTGAAAATTTCACATCCAAAAAACACAAATAAGACGCCCCCACAAAAGGGTTTCTTGGAATCACTTCAAACACCAAGTAAAAGATCAAATGGGTTGTAGAGAGCATTAATTAACTCAAAAAAAAAAAAAAAGAAAGAAAACCATACACAATCAAACTAAACCAAAGTTCCTTCTTTTTGTTGGGAAAAAAACTGCTATTTTTCTTTTCCCTTCTTAAATTACACTTGAGGAGACGACAAAAGGGTATACCAGAATCACTTCAAAACTCAAACGAAGACACCAAATGGATCATATACATACATACATACATACATATATATATATATATATAGAGAGAGAGAGAGAGAGAGGGGTACATGAATAGGAGCATCAGCCTTGCATTCGACATGGGTTCTCTGGAACTCGAGATGGGGTGGAAGTTTTCCCATGGGAACATCCGGGAGCTTCTCGAGCCAATCCAGTCCTCCTTTCTCGGCCTTCGGTTCCACAGAGGACGCTGACTCTGTCTCCGTCTCCGACGTGCTTTCCGACGTTGCTTCCTCTTTCGCTCTTCCTCTCGCCATTGCTCCCTCTCTTCACTTGTTGACTTGCTTGTGTTTCTTGGGTTTTAAAGGTTTCACTTTTTTTGCGAAAGGTTTCACTTGAGAGAGAGAGATTGTGTGCGTGTGGTCTTCGAAAGCTTGGGGTTTAGGGTTTAAGTTGGCGGACTCTCAGAGAGAAATGGTCAGGGAAGGAAAAGGAAAGGAGAAGGGAAGCGAGAGTGGCATGGCTGTCATGGACTAACCTCTAAAAGCCCAATGGGCCTTGGCCTAAAAACTTATTGGCATATGAAAAAGAAAAAATTACATGTTTTGCTAAATTAAGGTAGTGCTTATTTATACTATATTTAATAAAAGTCATGCCATAATATTATTTATATTACATATTAGATTATATAACATATGAAAATATGTAAAGTTTATAAAAAGTATATTTTAAAAAGTGATATTTATGAAAATTTGGTATAGAAAAAAGAGAAAATTACATTAATATGCACGATTTAAACTATCTAATTTTTCATGCTACACTTTTAGATGCTTAAAAAAGGGGTCAATTTGAGAGTATAACTTCTATGGTATTGTTTTTCAATTTTACTTCTTCTATAAGAAAGTTTGAAACATATCACTTCTAAAGAATATAAAGACATAAAAAATCGCAAGTATTTTTGGCTAACGTTACGCAAACATGTGTTTTTTAAAGATATTCTGGACTTTTTGGCTGTTAAAAATGATATAAATCAAAGAAATAAAAACAAAAGTAGTAGAACACAATAATGACAAAAAAGTTTATGCCATAAAGAAAAAACCAGTCCGAAAACTCATCTTCCCACTCTCTCCCTCCATCAACACAACTTGGCCTTTATCCTCCACGACGACGAATTCACAACGTCAACAACCATGAAACAAGGTTGTCTTACCGAATTCAGTTGCGAACATACTCTATCTCTCACGACGGTTCTCCTATGCTCTCGATCATCATTCTTGGGCTCGGTTGTCTTTCTCGCCCCAATGATGGATAAATTCTCTCTTTATACGATGAGATCCCCACCGTTTGAGATCTAGTTTTCCATGCCACCAAAGTCAACGACGATGAGATCCCCCGTCATCGTCCGATCGCCTAGGTGTAGCACGACTCCTAAGATCTCATCTTCCACGTGTCTCGCCAGTGGAGATTGACAATACTGCTTTTCCTATATCACAGCAACATAGTCGGTAGGATACACATAATATCCCACCAGGTTATGTTTTTCCAACAATGTTTTTTTAAATCACAAAAATAGCTCGGCTAACATAATGTCACATTAGGCTTTTTTTTTTTTTTTCAACAATGATGTTTTATCGAGGTCACAACAACACATCCGAGCGGGACATACACAATGTCCCATCGGGATATGTTCTCTTAAAACCAAAGTAAGAAAATCTCAAATCTGATTGTATTTAAATACAATACTATTCCCTTCAAAATGGGGCTGAGACTTCTCGTCTATATATGATCTCCGATGAGCTTGACTACGCGATGAAGGTGAAGATAAACATAACCATGGAAGATGTGATCGCTGCGACAAGATTCGGCTTCCTTCTAATCTAGAAGAGAGAGAGATTGTGATCCGACAAGAGAGTTCTTTGTTCCATATTTAAGATAGAGAGATGAAGATTGAGAAAGAGAACGAGTTTTAGAGAGAGAGAAAAACGAAAAATTTGTACTAGATCCAAGGGTGAAAACGGGTTTTAGAGAGCGAGAACATGGAAGAAAATGTAGTTTTCGAGAGGAGAGATAAATGTTTTTAGAGCGAGAAATTGAATAAAATTTAAAGATTGAAGAGAGAGAGAACGAGATTAAGGGAGAAAGAGAGGACGATGTCTGGACAAAGATTGAGTTTTGTTTTACATTCTATGGAGAGAAAAAGACATATTGTAGAGAGAACGAATTGTGGGAATGAGATGAAGGTAATTTCATCAAATAAAACCTATATTTGTATATAAAAGAATTAATTATTAAACGTGGTATTCTTTTGCTTCTAATCGTGGCATTTTTAATTTTATTTTTTTTTAACGTCACATTTATAAAAATTGTGGTGACCGCACGTGGCACTTATGTGCTTCATCCTAGAAAAATCTACTAGGGTGATTCAGGTAAGCACGAGTTGAATTTTAATTGTATCACTGTTGAGAAAAATTTATGCTTAAACTTCAGTTCAAAGTGGTACATATCAATAACTAATTTTAAAAGTAATGTAGTGCCTAAATCACACCAAAATTTTAGGGATAAGGTCGAAATAGAACAAAATCTTAAAAAAGCAAAAATCTTGATTATAAAAATGATTACTGTATAATTATATAAGACAAAATGTGATATTATTGTGATGTTTACTATTTAATTTTTATTACTTTTAAAAATATTTTGAAAAAAAATATTCTACTATATTGATTTGGTCAAATATAGTGTCTTTTTTACAAGCATGTTTGAACAAGAGAAATTTTGAAGAATGCTTTAAAAAAGCACTCATTTAGAGTTATGCTTCGCATTTGTACTACACAACTGGACCAGTTGAAGATTAACAAAGCATACTATTAATCTGAACCACAAATAAATTATGACATAAATTTAAATATATATGTGTGTATATATATATGTTGTGGTATTTCATCTAATTTTTTTCCAAAACAACAACAACCACAATCAGCTGTAGACAAAAATATTTACTGAAATTTGGGTAAAAATTCTGGAATTTTTGAGGTACTTACTGAAAACGACAGCAATAATAAAAAACGACATTAAAGGCTAAAACGAATTCATCTGTGGAAACGGACATCAAACCGTTAAAGATAGTTGATGTAGGAGCGACAGTTAAATACATGAAGTCAATTGACATCGAAGGTAATGCGACGATATCTACAGCAATGACAACGATTGAGAGAAAAAACAGCATTATCGATTAGCAGTGAGAACGGCAATCCTTCAGTAAAACGACAACACCTTTAAGCTACATCAAACATAAACAACATCAACTCTCAAGCGACAAAAATATAAAAAAACGACAATGGACATAAATCAAAAGTTTACACGACATTATGTGGCAATCCTTCAGTAAAACGACAATACCTTCAAACTACATCAAACATAAACAACGTCAACTCTCAAGCGACAAAAACATAGGAAAAACGACAACAGAACAGAGCAAAAAGTTACACGACATTATGTATAGAACTATGACATTAAAACTACATCAAACGCTTAAATGACTTTAGCCTTAGAGCTCGAAATAAGTCAATAAACATCAAATATTAAAAAACAAAAGCAGTAAAACGATACAGAATTTGAAAACAACAATAAAATTAAATCAAATGGCGACCTCATTGGTAGAAACATCAATATTTAGGATGTTTGGGAGTACAGTTTTGAATCCAGAGTTTGGATTGTACATTGTAGAATGTGAAATTTTATATTGTAATGTATTTTTATTTTATATTGTAACATATAAATATTTCACATTGCATGTGATTTTAATTTTAGAGTTCAAATCACTCTCCTAGACACCCCAAACAATAATGATTAAGAAAAAAGGAACAAAAAAACAAGTCCAAACGACAACAAACGGTTGGATGACACTAACCTAAAAACGTCAACAATTTAAACACACGACAAGGATGTCAAAATCAAACGGTTACACGACGTTGACCTTAAGAAAAAGACCCAAAAAAAATAAAAAAGAAGAAGAAGAAGGACGTCAAATCACAACAAAGTGACAGGCAAGAAGGAGAAAAAGAGTTACATTATTGAATATGTTAGTTGTTGTATTGTCCTGTAACAACAGTATTTTTCTTGATTTAGGAAGATAAAACAAAAACAAAACTTTTTGGACTTTGAGAAGGCCAATTGGTTTTCTTCCGGTTTAAAGCTTTCTTTTCCTTTAAGCTTTACCCTTCTCTTCCTTGCAAGAATTTCAAAATAAAACATTAAATAAAACATTAGCGTTTCAATGCGCATTTGATTTTTTTCATATTAACAATTATTTCCATCAAGAATTGGTATGGTTTTTAGAATAGAATTTGTGAATTTTTTTTAACCATGTTTTACAGTTAAACATTGTGAAATGACGATTAGTTTGATATGCAAAAGCATAAAATCAATGTGATATGTGTTCAATTGAACCTTTTAAGGACCAACGAATAAAGCTAGTCTTCTTATCATGCTTTTTTTTTTTAGTCTCTCAAATGTAAGTTGGTTGCAAAATATTGATTTTTTAAATACAATGCAGGATTGAATCCGCACCACCTCAAACTGAAGCCTCTTTCCATCTAATGTCGGTTTATTTAGAGTTCTCATGAAATTTTAAAGGAAAATTTATAAAAAACAAAAAACGGTTATTTGATGCATTTTTTTTTTCTTGGAAAAGTGAAATCACTATGGCAACTTAATGTTAAGAAGTGTAGAGTCAAATTTAATATCTTTTAGAATATTACTCTATGTAGAGGATTTTGGGGATTGACTTTCCTAGTAAGGTCGCCGTGGGGGTTGGAAGGGGGGTGGGAAGCCCCCCTCTTGGGAGTGTAGGGGTGGAGCTTCCAGCCTAAAATTTTACCACAAAAGTAAAAGAAAAGGTGAAAAACACAAAGAAAATATATTTTTTGGGTCCCAGATGAGCCCCCGTGGAGAAATTTTTTGTGCAGCCGATAGGTTTACAGAAGCAACGCAGGCCGCGCTCTTGAAGCTCTGCGACATGCATGGAGAGTGCCAAATGGTTTGTGAGATGAAATCTCATGCGGCCATGCATGTCGGCAAGCTGGAGTACACGTTTTGTGTTTTTTGGTAGTTTGTTGCCCATTCTTTATAAACCTATAAATGGATATGTTGATGCTTACCGTGCTCCGGCGTCAGATCAACACCATGTGCGGCTGCATATGGTCTAGCTCTTCCCGGACCACCGCTGCCTGGTCGGGCGTGCCTGCAACAAGAGGAGGGATGCTTTGGAGGTGAGAGTAAGGTGTCAGTCAAAGAACAAGGGCTCTCCGATGCTCAAGGCAAGGGTTGCTCGGCAGAAGACAGGATCTTGTCCTTTGACTGACACCTTACTCTCACCTCCGAAGCGTCCCTCCTCTTGTTGCAGGCACGCTTGACCAGGCAGAGGCGGTTCGAGAAGAGCTAGACCGTACACAGTCGCACGTGGTGTCGATCCGACATCGGAGCACGGTAAGTATAAACATTTTGGCGCTAGAAGGAGGGCGCCTATGCCTTCACTCAAACACCAGTCACCTTACCTTTAAGACCTGAGATGGTGACTCGAGGGAACACCAGAGATGATGCTGCCAGACAGGAAGGGTCGGGAGATGCAAGAAATCAACAACCGAACACAGGTAGGCCTCGGGGTGCCCCTGGACCACAAGATCCCAGTTCGGGGGGCAAGGAAGCACAGCCAGGACCAAACAGGCGGAAGACTTGGTTGCTCAGGATCCAATCCAAGAGCTCATGAATCCAGTTTAGATCCTAGCCCAGCAGCTCGCCCAACAGGCTCAACGCCAGGCCGCACCTGCCCTACCACCTCCAGCCCCAGTTGACCAGGTCAGAGGTCGAGTAGGACGGGACGCGGTCGACCGTGAAGAGACCGATTCTGAGAGCTCGAGAGGATCGACTCGTGGCACCTCGGCCAATAATCGATTAGTCTAAGAAGGCCGTCTCGGCCCTCAAACAGCACCGATACCATCTCCTCAAGGTTCCCGAGCTTCAGTATTTGACCGGCTCAGACACTAGGGGGAAGCACGTCGAAATCGCCAGCCGGGGGCCGGTGACCTCATCTAGGGTAGAGTACCCTATAGGATCAAACTGCCCGAAGACACGAACAGTCGCTAGTTTCAGGCGCTACAGTGCCAAAACGATGAAATCCAAAACAACCACTTTGGCCTAGACGACGCAGGTGCCCTAGATCCACCTTTCCCAGACACCATAATGCGAGCCCCCATGCCGCCTAAATTCAAGGTTCCACAAATCAAGGCTTATGATGGAACCGCAGACGTGGATGAGCACGTTGAACTATTCCAAGGACACATGCTCCTCCAAAATGCCAGCGACGTAGCAATGTGTAAAGCCTTTTCGCTGACCCTGACTGGACCTGCTCGACAATGGTTTTGAAGGCTCAAACCATCCTCTATCTCTTCTTTTCGGCAACTTGCCGATGCCTTTTCGGCAGCCTTCTCAACGACAAAAACGCAGAGAAAAGAGATTACATATCTGTATGTCATCAAACAAGGGGACGACAACGTTCGAGACTATATTAACGGGTTTACCCGGGGAGCATTGGAGATCAAACACGTCGAAGATGAGACCCTCAAGCATATTTTTGTAGGGGGCCTTCGAGACGAAAAATTGACCTGGTCATTGGCCTTCGAGCAGCCGAGCACGTTTTTATAGATGCTCGGCTACACCCAGAGGTACGCTGATGCTGCAGAATACATGAAAAGCCACAAGGAGGAGGCCGACCCCAGTGGGAGCAAGAAAGACAAGAAGCAAAAGAAGGCGCCGGAGCAGAACAGTGCCGAGCAGAGCAAGAAGCAGAAGAAGGAGAAGAAATCTGAGAAACCAAAGGTGCCAACTGGTAAGTTTCAAAGCTACACGCCGCTAGTGGCGACTATCGACGAGGTGTTCGCCCAGGTAGGAAGCAGGAACCTGCTGGTACCACCACCTAAGCTTAGGGGCAGCAAGGTGAAGCAGGATCAAGCGAGGTATTGTGAATTCCATAAGGATGTGGGGTACAACACCCGTGAATGCATCCAGCTAAAGGACTAGATTGAAAGGTTGGTCCGGGAAGGACATTTGCGAGAATTTGTTGAGCGAGTCATAACCCCGGGCTCTACCTTGGGAAGAAACGATACGCCGAGCTGAGATGTACCGAACCGCTCAAGAACCGACGCTGGGAACACCTCAGAACCCCTGAACATCATCCACACGATTTTCGATGGGCTTGTCACCAGGGACAAGTCGAGTGGGCAGCAGTCGTACGTCAGAGAAGCTCGGTTGATCGAACGAGGTGAATTCATAAACATGTCCGAGCATGTTAATAAGATATGCCGCCAACAAGATGTCCCGATCACGTTCACTGAGGAGAAAGCAGACCGACTAATCCATCCACATAACAACGCTCTTGTGTGTGAGCTGCCCATCGCCAACAACATAATGCGGCGAGTTCTGATCGATAACGGCAGCTTTGCTGACATCCTCTTCAAGCAAGCCTTTGACAAACTAAGGATCAGCAATGCCACCTTGGTTCTAGTCCAGACCCCACTCTACGGCTTCACGGGAGAATGCATCCGAGCCGTGGGGAAGGTCAGCCTGCCCGTGACTTTCAGAGAAGGAGCTGCTCGGATCACTAGGGTCGTCGATTTTTTAGTCGTCGACAAGCCTTCTCAGTACAACATCATCATCGGTCACCCGACGCTGAACACATTGAAGGCCGTAGTCTCCACGTATCACTTAGCCATGAAATTTCTAACAAAGACGGAGTTGGAGTGATTCGCTCATCCCAGCTGGATTCTCGAGCTTGTTACGTCAATGCTGTAAGAGCTGCTACGGCTCAACATCTAGGCATCTCGACCATCTTTACGGTCGACGAGGCAGATCTGCCTGTCGACCTGATGCCTAAAATGCTATCTGATCTCGATCCTAGACTGCCCGAGGAAGAAGTAAGAGCCACCCCGGTGGAAGACCTGGTGTCGTTCCCTTTAGACCCCGCGAGGCCTGAATGCACCATCCAACTTGGATCCTAGCTAAGACCTGAGATCCGGGCAGACCTAGAGGGGCTTCTTACCGAATATCAGGACGTGTTTGCGTAGTCCCATGAAGACATGCCAGGCATTGACCCGAGCGTGATCAGTCATCGGCTCAATGTCCAACCCGATCACAGGCCAGTGATACAAAAGAGAAGAGCTTTCAACCCAAAAAGGTATGCTGTGATAAACAAAGAAGTCCAAAAGCTCTTCAGGGCAGGTTTCATCAGAGAGGTTAAATACCTGGAATGGTTGGCAAATGTCGTTCTCGTCAAAAAGGCGAACGACAAATGGCAGGTCGGCATTGATTACACCAACCTGAACAAGGCCTACCTAAAGGATTGCTTTCCGCTTCCCCATATAGACCAGCTCGTCGATGCCACTGTCGGTTACAAGCTCCTGAGCTTTATGGACGCTTATTCTGGGTACAACCAGATAAGAATGGCCGAGGAGGATCAAGCAAAGACAGCTTTTGTTACCGACCAAGGCTTATACTGCTATGTGGTGATGCCCTTCGGACTAAAGAATGCCAGGGCTACATACCAGCGCCTTGTCAATAAGATGTTTGCTCGGCTGATCGACAAAACAATGGAGGTCTACGTGGACGACATGCTAGTAAAGTCTGTCCAAGCAAAGGACCACATGGCCGATCTTCAAGCGAGCTTCGACATTCTCCGCGAATATGGGATAAAACTCAACCCGATGAAGTGTGCGTTTGGAGTAAGCTCGGGCAAATTTCTCAGATTTTTGGTCAACCAACGAGGTATCGAGGTCAACCCAGCAAAGACCCAAGCAATTATTGATATACATTCTCCTCGAATTGTAAAAGATGTGCAACGGCTCACCGGTATGATAGCGCCCAAGCTACCGACAAGTGTCACCCATTTTTTAAGGCGCTCAAAGGGAGGTTTGAGTGGAGCAGGGAGTGTGAGGAAGCTTTTCAAAGACTAAAGAAGTATTTAGCCATACCCTCGCTCCTATCCAAACCTTTGCCCGATGAGGTTTTAATTGTCTTTCTAGCCGTGTCTGAGAAAGCCGTGAGCTCAGTCCTAATCTGAGATGAAGATGGAGCCCAAAGACCTGTCTACTATACCAGCCATGCATTTCAGGATGCCGAGGAACGGTATCCACCCCTCGAGAAGTTGACTTTTGCCCTAATCACTTTGGCTCGCAAGTTGCAACCATACTTCCAAGGCCATACCATAAAGGTCCCGACCAAATTTTCTCTTTGGCAAGTCCTTTAGAACCCGGAGATATCAGGCTGCATGGCCAAATGGTCAGTGGAGCTTGGCCAGTACGATGTACACTTTGTATCGAGAATGGCCATAAAGCCCAAGCTTTGGCAGACTTCATCGCTAAATTTATGGATGCCGAACAGGCCACACCATTGGCCAAAAAGGCACCCATGGAAACGCCGGATGCTCCTAGCTGTAGCGAAGAGTACACCACCTCGGAACCATAATGGAGGCTGTATGTCGACGGATCTTTCTGTATTGATGGATCAAGTGCCGGGCTGATTTTAATAAGCCTGGATGGATACAAGGTGATCTACGCTTTCCAATTTGGTTTCAAGGCCACCAACAATGAGGTAGAATATGAAGCTCTTTTGGCTGAACTTTGGATCACCAGAGATTTCTGGGTAGACTACATAATCATCTATAGCGACTCTATGCTTGTCGTTCAGCAAGTCACCGGTGGATTCTAGGCCCGAGCAGATTCAATGGCCGCATATTTAAGTCAAACAACTGCTTGGACAATTTAAATTCTACTCTTTCAAGCAGATCCCCCGGTTAAAGAACTCAGAGGACGATGCCCTTGCTCAACTAGCCTCAGGCCTCCGTGATAGCGATCTTACCTCAGTCCCCATTAAAAGACTTGCTGAGCCAAACATTGTCAAGGAAGTAGCAAGTGTAGCCGAGGAACCTGAGACCACATGGATGGACTCGATCATCTGATACCTGACCACAGCCGAATTGCCCGACGACCGAGAAGAAACATGTCAAATACGCAACAGCTCGGCCCGGTACTCGATGATCAGAGGCAAACTATATCGGCGAGGCTACACCACACCATGCTTAAAGTGCTTGAGCCCCAAGAAAGCCGAATATCTAATGAAGGAGATCCACGAAGGTCTATGTGGCAACCATTCTAGGGGCGATCGCTGGCCCAAAAGTGCCATCGGCAGGGCTACTATTGGCAGACCATGGAGCAGGACTGCAAAGATTTTGCACGAAAATGCCTCAAATGCTAGCAATTCGCACGAATGCCTGGCTACCATGCCGAGCCCCTCACTTCAGTAACCTCGGCATGGCCATTCGCGAAGTGGGCCATCTATCTGATCGGATCCCTTCCCCCAGCCCGATCACAATTCAAATACTACATTATGGCAATTGACTATCTCACAAAGTGGGTTGAGGTTGAACCGTGTACCAACATGACCGAAGTTCAGAATCCCATATACGATTGTGACCGACAATGCCAAACAGTTTGAGTCCTCAAGTCTCCTCCACCTATACGAATAGCTCAGCATCAAGAAGGTTTTCTCCTCCTCGAGCTATCCCCAGAGCAACGACCAGGTAGAGGCGGTGAACAAAACGATCAAGGATAACCTGAAGAAAAAGCTTGAGGGCCTTAAGGGAGCATGGATCGATGAGCTCCCACAAGTGCTCTAGGCTTACCGCACAAGTGCCCAAACAGCTACCCGGGAGACCCCATTCTCCCTCGTGTATAGGGCAGAGGCTGTCATCCCGGCCGAAGTGGGGCTGCCTAGCTTCAGAATCGAGCATTACGAGGAGGTTTAGAATGCTAAGTTACTCATGTCCAAGCTTGATCTGCTTGAAGAAAAAAAAAAACCAGGCAATGATCTGTAATGCAGCCTGAAATCTAGTGGTAGCTTGGTATTACAATAAGTATGTCCAACCGAGGAGCTTTAAGATCAGGGATTTGGTACTAAAGAAGGTCACGGTTTAGCAACCTGGTCTCAGGTCTTTCGGTCCGAAGTGGGATGGACCGTATAAGGTCGTCGGCATCGTTAGGCCGAGCACATATAAATTATCTGATATGGAAGGAAACTAGCTCGGTCATCCTTAGAACGCCGAGCTCTTGAAAAGATTTTTTTGTTAACATCGAGGCCAGAAACCCCTTTTTGACTTCTGGCCAAAATTCTTTTGTAACTAGGGCTATTGAATAGGGCTGGGATGTAAATACTGCACATTAATGCAATACAAATTTCCTACACCATTCCATTAAGCAATGTGTTTGAAGGAAATAAATAGACCCGAAGAGGGATGCCATAACTTTAGCCCTTAAGACCAGACAACAACCCTCGATGAGGGAGAGTCATCCTATCTAACCAGACTGGGGGGCTAATCAGCACCTCACCGATCCTAAGTCTGTCGCCGTACAGACCACCCAATAAGTTGCTCGGCACAACAATGTGCCCGACGAGTCCTACACTTACAAAGTTTCTTAAAACTTAGACAAGTCTAGGGGCAATAGGGTAAGGGTATTCATACGTTGTTGTTGTGCTCTGCCCGACCGAGAATACGGGAACACCATCCCTGCTCGAATTAACTGAGTAAACAGGGATGAACGCTCGGATCAACTGAGTAAACAGGGATACCATCCCTACTCGGATGAACTCGGTAGTCATTGAGATAATATACTTGGCCTCGATTCAAAATTATAAAAACAGAAGCTCAAAAAACCATTGTTTAGGAATGCCCCTCCCGAGAAGCATCCAACTTGGCCCGAACTCTGATTTAATACCAAGACCGAGGTTTATGGTAACTCGACGAGACGAAGGTCTAACTACGTTCCAGAGAAACCTCTCACCACGAAATATGAATACATTTTCTCAAAAATATTCGCACTTGGAAAATATCTAAAGCACAATACACAAAAATCCGAGAAGCGAAGAAGGAAAATTTTATTCATAGTACAGGGGAGGTACAATTAATCGGGCACCTCCCGAGCCTGAACAAACAAAAAGTGGCCTAGACTTGGGTCTCATCCCCAGCCGCGCCTTCCTTGGCTCCACTGTCGGTAGTGCTCTGCTCGTCTCCGTCGCTGTCCACTACAACAACCTCCTCACCTTGTTGTTGCTGAGCAGCGCCTTGCTTGGGCTCGACTATAAGCGACCAGTCAAAACCTTCAGCTCGGGGTACTACCAGATCAGATGATCTCGGAGGTCTGTCATACCAAAGTAGTAGTAGTCGGCATACTCTGGAGACGCCTTGAATTCCTCCACGGCTTGCGCCAAGTGGCCAGGGAGCTCATCCAAAAGTTGCTGGTGGTCGGCCTTTAGAGACACCAGCTGCCCCTAGAGCCGAACAGCCTCGTCCTTCACCTCTCTGGCTTGCCTCCAAGCCTCCTCGACCCCCGCCTTGGCCTCGACGGTGTCCTTCTTAGCCTTCTAAGCTTCCTCATCGGCTTAAGAAAGAGAGTTCTTGATTTGGTCTAGCTCGATGTTCTTAGCACCGAGCTTCTTATCGACCTCCAACTTTTTGAGGAAGGTCTTCTTATGCATCTCCTTCTTCTTGTGAAAGTCCTTCATCCCGGTTGAATAGGCCATGTGCAAGATGGTACTCGTCTGAGGATAACAAAACTTCAGCGCTCGATAGGATGAAAAGTTAAATTAAAGCTCGGAATGGACGAGCACTTATAGTGGCCGCGGAGCGGAGAGCCATGTTGCATATTCTCTGAAAGTCCTCCTCCTAAAGGTTCACCAGAAAATCCTCATGGGGCATCACATCCCCGAGGCACTCCAGGATGGTTCGGCGGTAGTTTGGGCGGCTCCTCTGGCGTTCCTGTGAAGACACCACCGTGGTGTCGTCGGCGGGTCTTTCCTCCGATGAAACCCTAGTCCTTAAAGCCACCGGGGGTAACCTGCTCGGTCGGGGAGGAAGCTCCGCTCTGGGAGTCCGCTTACGCTTCCTCCCGACCTCTACGGCCTTGCCTTTCTGTTTCCTCAGGCACTCCATTAGAGCTCGCCTCTCAGCAGCAGAGCTTGGCCGTGAAGACATCTCTGCAAAATAATTTCCAAGTCAAAATCGGGTCGGCACATTAAAAAAAAAAAAATTCAGGCTGACCTCCGAATCGGAGCTAGCGAGACGAGTAAATGAGCCGAATCACATCCTCGAGGTCCTCGTCTGCCACAGGTGGCCCCGCATCGAAGGAGCTACTCGACAAGTCCTCGAAACTGGACGATGATGGCTCCCTCGTCGGCCACCTAGATCAGGAAGTGCTCGGCTCTGGGACGTCCACGGCACCAAGCCTGGCGACTGTAACCTATCCGGTAGACCGGGCAGGATAGACCGATGGGGGATTTGTTCTACTGGGTTCCCTAAACCAGCCATAACGGGAAAGAGTTTCCTTCCTAAGCAGGAAGGACTGCTGCCTGGTCGCCTCTGACTTTTCAAACAGGTCTTCGACCGCCCTAATCACATGACTTGGTGCCCAGGGCCACTTGGACCACACGTGCCCTTGTTCGAACGTCCTCGGCACATGTTGGTCACTAGGGACGACCTCACCGACTCAGGCTAGATAGTTAACCCCGACGTAGAACCACTCGTACTTTCAAAGTTTGTCTGAGTCGGGGTTGCCCAAAATAAAATCCTTCCTGAAGCTGGTGACATAGTACCACCTGGACTGTCGAGGAAGCTTCTTCATCTTGTACACTTGTTTGAAAGCTTCCAACGGCATCTCAGTCACTCGGTAGTACCTCCACAATACGTACATCCCGATCAACGACCTATAGCTGTTCGGGTTTAACTGAGCTAGGCACACGTTGAAATCATTAAGTGCCCGGCGGAGGAATGGATGAAATGGGAGGTGCAACCCAGCCCTGAAAAACTCGACGTAGAGCGTAATGTATCCCTCGGACGGCTCCAGTGGCGAATCGTTCTCCTCGGACACGATGGGATCATGTCGTCTGGGATGCTGAACTCGACACGTAGATCCTCTAGCCGAGACTCCGTTATAGCGTTAGTATAAGCCACAGCTGAGGTCTACCCAAGCTAGGTCACCCTATACACCATCACACCTCAAACGCGGGTAACCCAAATCCGCTCTTCTTTTATCTCGAGCTACTCCGCCTCCTTTACCTCATCGGCCATCCGTTCTTTGTCAGAGATGTCTACCGTGATTATGCCCTCAACTTGAACTAGGACCTCAGAATTCTGGCCGGATGTGCTTGGAGCATCCCCGGTCGCTTGGAGCTCGGCTCTCTCCCGAGCAGTAACTTGGAAGGAGCCCGTAGTCACCGCCCCAATGTACAGGTCCTCGTCCCTGCACGGTCTGATCGGCCTCTCCCCATCCAGCAGGTTGAAAAACTCCTGCTCGGGGACTGTCTGAGAGTCGACCCTCAATATCTGTTCAAGTCGGCCGACGCCATCTTGTTTTGGGGACACGTTCTCGACATTGACTTAAATGATAGATGAACTGCTCTCTAGACTACTTTCTGACCAGGAAATGTTTATATTTTGAGAATCAGTGATGTCATTCATTTTTGTACCCCTCGGGAAATTACCTGTTCGGGCTGTGGCAGCTTGGAAATGTAAAGTCTTCGGGTGGATAACTACAGTTCAGCAACTAAGAACTCTTCAGGTGTGAAAATTTGACTTCAGTAATGTAAAATTAACAAAAAAGGAGGCCCTATTTATAGCCATTTTAGGCAGAAAATCTGGGCGCGAAAAACAAAGAGGCGTGTTCATTATGCCTGTCAGGAGGTGCAGTCGACCGCGGAGCGACACATGTCCCCTGGTTAATCCGCGCGACCTCTCATCTCACCCCTATTCGTAGCGCCGTTTGGTCTTCTTTCTTTCAGCCGACCTCACGCATTCGGCGTAGTCCACCAGGCCGGACACCGACCAGGTGAACTGGGGGCCTAATGTTGAGGGTGAGCTGGGCGCCACTGCCAAGGAGACAAACTTCGGTGGTCAGCTAAACAGCTCGGTAGATCTTCCAAGGAGCATGCTACCAACCCCGATGCGACGTGAGCTCTGTCCGAGGTGCTTCTCAGGGCCCCGAGGCCGCACCCTAAGCAGGCTGCCACCTCGGACTATGTACTAGCTCGGGTCGGACTAACTTCACTCACAGGCAGACTGCTACTCGCCACCACAGGCCAACAAACGGCAAATAACTCACCGTCTGATGGAATCCAATCCATCAATGGGGGGATGTGACAATTGTCACGTACTGCCTGACACACCTTGATGTGACATTTGAGTTGTGGGCAAAACCCACCTGACACCCGGTCCAAGTAGTAGCCTATAAATATGATACATTTATTGCATTTTAGAGAGAGACTCCTTCCCACCTAACAAGCTCTCGTTCTCTGCCGAGCAACCCCTGCCTTGAGCATCGAAGAGCCCTTGTCCTTTGACTGACACCTTACTCTCACCTCCGAAGCGTTCCTCCTCTTGTTGCAGGCATGCCCGACCAGGCAAAGGTGGTCCGGGAAGAGCTAGACCGTGCGCAACCGCTACGTGGTGTTGATCCGACGCCGGAGCATGGTAAGCATCAACAGGATAGGTAGGTTATTTTTTTTTTTTGTAGAGAGTGAAACTCAGAATTTGAGTTAGAGATAGGCTTGAGAAAAATCTAAAGAGAGTGTGCGCTATTTTCTCTTGTAAACTACTTCATCATCATAGTGAATTATTCTGCAGCGGCTAAAAATAGACGCAGCTCTCATATTAAAAGTGAACCACTAAAAATTTCATGTGTTCTTATTTATTTTTGTTCGTATATTTTTTCTTCTTAATAGAATTAGGGCTTCTAATTCGCAATATTTAATATCTATTTTTATTTTCACATGTTCGCACTCAGTCACTGCCATGCCATCATCATAATGAGCATCAATTCATTATTCATTATTTCTGAAATTTTCACAACAATCATTCATTGCAAAAATGCTCCCTTTGCTAAAATTTGAAGAAACATGATAAAAAGGTAAAAGATAAAAGACATGTGAACTTTTCTTTCTCCTTCTCCTTCTTCTTCTTTCCTTCTTAATGAAATTCTCAAGTACTCAATCATGGCATTATCGCATCATCATGGCTTCACCAAAAGAATAGTGCAATCACCATTATGGTACAACAACAACCAACAAGTTGAGTCTAAAGTCATACATTGACAATTTTAATATTGTCACAAACAACAAACGACAAAATCTCTAACCCCACAAAAATTTAATGAGAATTGGATTTGACATTATTGGAATCCATCATGTGATTGCATTATGTCAAGTAATCTCAACCACATTCTTCTTCTTTTTCCTTTGGGCTGAAAAAAAAAAAAAAAGGCTAAAAGTATTTTAACATAAAATTCAACCAAAAATATCCAAACTTTTTAGGCCATGCCTCGGTTGATCATTTGTCCTTCCTATGGAACAGAAGACCCACGAATCACTAGAATGTGGGCGTGACTTGGCCAAAGCCATAGAGTGGGCGCCTACAAGCCACAAAGTGGATGACACTTTGTTGTGTTCTACCACATTTTTGGCATTTCAAGCCATTTTGCATAGTTTGGCTAAATTATTTGTTTCCAAGGACTTCCCGGATGGGAGCCTCAACATGTTGTAAAATCACTTTTTTCCCCTATAGATTTAATGATTGAAAGACAAATACTCACTACTATGTATCTTTTTTGGTTCCCACTAGAGAAATTTTCTAGTCTCCTACTTCCGACAACACAAATTGCCCAATCAGAGAGAGAGGGGCAGCTCTATGTAGTTTATACTATGGCAATGTGACTTGTTTATTCTTGATAGAGAGAGAAAGCGCCCTAGAGAGAAAGGCAGCTCTATACAGTGCAACTATTGCAGTGTGGCTTGTTTTTTTTTTTTCGAGAGAGCGCTTTATAAAGTGGATACTATGGCAACGTGACTTTTTTTTGGGAGACAAACTTAAAGTGAAAAAAGGTAGCAACTACCTTGAGATAATACTTAATTAATGAATAAACTTTAGGGTTTACTTTATAAATTTTTAGGATTAATTTAAAAAATGAGGGACTTTAATGAACAATTTTGTAGGATCGAAGACTTATTGCAGGATATTTTGAATCTTAGGAATCAAAATACAGACAAAAAAAAAAAAAAGAGATCAAATCAACTTATTATTGGGCTTGAAACAGGGCATTGTCCGGTTAGCAAGTAGTTGGGCAATGCTTGACTTGGAATTTCTTAGATATTTGTTTCTTCTGAAAACTTTTCTTAGTGGTTTAGGACAGTTATAAAAGGTCCAAGACTTTCTAGCTAGTGAGAAAATGAAAGATGGAGAAGAAGGAAAAACAAAGCACATGACGTACACTAAGTTGAAGACAAGTGGACTAATGTAGAATGTGAACTGTGCTTATGTTTAGCTTCTTCTTTTTTTTTTGATGGAATTATGTTTAGCTTTGCGAGGCAACAAAATTGTGATTTTATTACAATAATAATATAATACAATATAATATTCAAAGGAAATCATTTGTCAAAAAAAATTTTGACGGTATTTGTCAAATTTTATGTTACTGTGGTTAACTTGTAATGTCAAAAACCCATACACTTTTGACTATCTCTAAGTTTATTATATGGTTCGGTTATAAAAAAAAGGAGGAAAAGATGTGTGTCAATTTAAATATAACGGACTTGTTGGCATAGCCCAACTGTCTCAGTTAAAGCCAGGGACCACCAAACACCACCGAACACCCCCACCCCCACCCCAAACCCCCCCAATTTACCAAACAAAAATTCAGAAGTATAGTCCAAAAAAATAAAAAGAAAAGAAAAAGGACAGAAAGCCTTTACAGATAAAAAAAAGAAGAAGATATTATCATTTTGATATCCTGTGCTTTAAAAAAACATTACATTGGCATTTTACTATTTAAAAAATATCAAAACAGCACCTTATGATTTTCAAAAATATCATCTTGGTACCCCGAGTCCGTATTTTGACATATAGAATTTCTAACTCACCCTTTCATTAATAAACCTTAATATTTTTTGTGAAAACTATGAAAAAAATAAATACAAATAATGCCAAAAAATAAATAATTACATATATATGCTTTTCTTTGATGAGTTTTGTATAATCTTTTGTTTTAATTTTTTATTATATTTTTACAAAATTAATTTAAAATTTATTAATAAACGGGTAAAATAAAAATTTCATGTCAAAAAACACGAACTCAGGGTACAAAAATAATATTTTTGAAAACTCATGATACTGTTTTGATATTTTTCAAACAACAAGGTACTAATGTAATGTTTATCTAAAACACAGTGTACCAAAATGATATTATCTCTAAAAAAGGTTTTTGGCATATTTGCTCCATAAATTTTTCGTATTTTTTACATTATAGTTCTTAATTTTGTTTTTTGTGACAATTGAGTATCTAAACTTAACAAAATGTGACAATAAAGTCTTAGTCACAAACTTCCTTCCAAATTAAAACGGAAAATGAATACGTAGCACATGACCTATTTGGAATATTTATACACCCTATTTGCTTCTAATAAGAGTCAAATTGTTCAATTTTATGCCCAAAAAAAGAGAAAAAACAACATAAATTATATTATTGTTAGTGATTTTCTTAACAATTTTGTTAGCTCACGTATATATTTTAATCATTGTTGTGTTTAAAATTTTGCCCCTTTCCTAATGGGCCATATGCATATAACGTAATCATTTTTCATCTTAATTTTGACAAAAGTTTATGATTAAAGACTTAATTGTCATACTTAACTAAGCTTAGGAACTCAATTGCTATGAAAAAAGTCTAAGGACCATATTGCAAAAAAGCCTAAAGTTTAGGAGTAAATTTGTAAAAACCCCTAAAAGAAGTTGACTTACAATATGAACACAAGAAACAAAAATAAAGGGGAAAAAAGGAAAAAATAATATTAACACAAGGAACAAAACCGGATTCTCATATGAACTCAAGGAAAAAAAATAAAGAAAAAAAGCATAAAAATGAAAATAAGGAACAAAGCCGGATTCTCATGTTTTATACATTGAGAAAAAAGAAAGCGAAACACATTGAATAACATGGTCAATGAAAATTGGAAAAGGAAAGCAAGAAAGAGTGGATGAAATTAAATGCTTCTTTTTATTTGATGATTTTATTTCAAAATGTGTGATTTCCAATCATATTCGTAATATTTTATGCAAATTAGAGAGATATCTTTGCAGATTAGTCAATAGCAAGTTTTTAGAGTATTTTCCATATGTTTATCCAAAGATTTCAAAATGTGTGATTTCCAATCATATTCGTAAAATTTTATGCAAATTAGAGAGATATCTTTGCAGATTAGTCAATACCAAGTTTTTAGAGTATTTTCCATATGTTTATCCAAGAAAAATAAAACCGATTTCAAACGGTTTATTACAAATCCTTTTAAAGGATAATAAGTTAGGGGTATAATAACAAAAATTTTAGGGAGGAGTTGCAAGCTAAACCTTAGTAAATAATATCATAATAGTTTCAAAATGTATAATATATAGCATATTATGAGAAATTAAGCAATTGTTTATGAGAAATTGAGAACAAAAACCTCAAAATGCCTCCATCTCTTTATTCTATCTCTCACACTCTTTTCTCATCGGCACCGTCTCGACCATATAAATACAATATTTACTAAGAAATACCGTATTTATTGTGTAAAGATAAAAATTCATTGACAAGTTCGTCAAACTATCGGTGGTTGAAAAATACAATATTTACTGAGAAATAAAGTATTTACCGTGTAAATACAATACCATTGTGTAAATATCAAAATTCACTGACTACTTTGTTGGACCGCTGGCGACCAATAAATACAATATTTACTAAGAAGTACTGTATTTACCATGTAATACAAAAATTCACCGACGATTTTGCCGGCACTGCCAACGATCAAAAAAATATAGTATTTCACTTGAAATATGTATTATTGTGTAAATACAAAAATTCATTAATGACTTTATGAGACTGTCGGTGGCCAAAAAATACAATATTTTACTTGAAATACTGTAGTGCTATGTAAATACAAAAATTTATTGGCAACTTAGTCGGACCGTCAGTAATCAAAAAATACAATATTTACCAAAAAATATTGTATTTATTGTGTAATACAAAAATTCATCAGTGACTTCGCCAGACTACTAGCGACCGAAAAATACAATATTTAACTTGAAATACTGTATTACCGTGTAAATACAAAAATTAACTAGCGACTTTGTCAAATCGTTTGCGGCCGAGGAATACAATATTTCACTTGAAATATTGTATTATCGTGTAAATATAAAAATTCACCAGTGACTTTGTTGGACCATTGGCGGCCAAGAAATATAATATTATTATTGTAATATAGTAATACTGTGTAAAAACAAAAATTCACTAGCAATTTCGCAGGATCACTGGCGGCTGAGAAATACAATATTACCGTGTAAATATAAAAGTTCACCGAATACTTAACCGGATTGCTAGTGACTAGGAAATATAGTATTACTTGTATTACTGTATAAATAATATATTTGCATTATATAAGAATTTATCGATGACATAGTTGAACATCTCCGGGGCACCGACGATGTTACCAGTGGCAGAAAAATACCGATTTCTTGTTAATACAAAAAACACATAATCAAATCACAAAATCATATCACATCCAAAAGGCAAAAAAATCCATTTTAGAAAGAAAAAAAGAAAATCATATAATCTACATTTTCAAAATATCATTTTTTTTCCCAAAACAAAACACAGAGATAAGCTTTAACAGAGAGAGAGACAGAGAACTAGAGGGAGAAGGAACGACATGATGGAGCCACCGACGTGGAGGAGATTGGGAAGGACGACGCAGAATCTGGTCTTGAGAGCATCATTGTTAGTGGCATTGGAAAGAGGAGTGGATGAGGAAGCCGTAATGCATTCGCGAAACTTCGCACAGGATTCATCTTCTCGCAGGCCGGTGGTTGAGATCTCTGGATAAGGCTTCACTCTAGGTGATAGTGGCAGCGGTGTGTATGCCGATCTCTTATGGTGGAGTTATGCAATGGCAGCCGAGTTGTGAGCTATGGCGGCGGCATCGAGCGACTATGGAGGAAAAGAGAGGGCAAATCAAAGGAGACAGAAAGAGAAGGAAAGAGCTGTGAATGACGATCGACATTCGGCTCTACGCTGAGATCAGAATAGAAGAGAGAAGAAGAGAGAGAAAGGAGAAGAGAGAGAGGGAGATTGGCAGTACATGTGTTTTGTCGGCGTGTTTACAGCCCAATACGTTTAGGCCGAACACGAATACGACACGATTAATAAACATGCTAGAAATGCAAACACAAACACGACCCGCTTATAGCATGCGTAACATGGCACGACACGATTAACACGATTACTAAGCAGGCCGTGACGGATTAACACGATAACAACATGCATATGACGTTTATGACCAAATTAACTAAAAATTAAAAAAAACCAATAAAGAAAATTAACAAAGGTACAATATCTAATTAATATTAACCTATTAAAAATATTTCAAATATTTTTATTTTTAAGTTTAAATGTGCTACAAATGGGCGGGTCATGTCGTGCCGTGTCGACACATTTACGGCCTGGTTAATTAAACATGTTAAGACGTGTTAGACGTATTAGCACGAATCCAGTGAGTTATTTTTGTGTTATTCGTGCTAACCCATTTACGGCCAAATTAATAAACGTGCGGTCCAAACCCGTTTATTTTGTGTCGTTTTCGTATTGTGTTATCATGCCGTGTCCGAAATTGCTGGCTTTAATTGTAAGAAACAAAGAAAGGAGAAAAAAGGAAAAAAAAAAAGGAATAAATAAAATTTATTTGGCTCTTTGGGGGTATTTTAGACTTTTTATGTTTGTGAGCTATGGCGGCGGCATCGAGCGACTATGGAGGAAAAGAGAGGGCAAATCAAAGGAGACAGAAAGAGAAGGAAAGAGCCGTGAATGACGATCGACATTCGGCTCTACGCTGAGATCAGAATAGAAGAGAGAAGAAGAGAGAGAAAGGAGAAGAGAGAGAGGGAGATTGGCAGTACATGTGTTTTGTCGGCGTGTTTACAGCCCAATACGTTTAGGCCGAACACGAATACGACACGATTAATAAACATGCTAGAAATGCAAACACAAACACGACCCGCTTATAGCATGCGTAACATGGCACGACACGATTAACACGATTACTAAGCAGGCCGTGACGGATTAATACGATAACAACATGCATATGACGTTTATGACCAAATTAACTAAAAATTAAAAAAAACCAATAAAGAAAATTAACAAAGGTACAATATCTAATTAATATTAACCTATTAAAAATATTTCAAATATTTTTATTTTTAAGTTAAATGTGCTACAAATGGGCGGGTCATGTCGTGCCGTGTCGACACATTTACGGCCTGGTTAATTAAACATGTTAAGACGTGTTAGACGTATTAGCACGAATCCAGTGCGTTTATTTTTGTGTTATTCGTGCTAACCCATTTACGGCCAAATTAATAAACGTGTGGTCCAAACCCGTTTATTTTGTGTCGTTTTCGTATTGTGTTATCATGCCGTGTCCGAAATTGCTGGCTTTAATTGTAAGAAACAAAGAAAGGAGAAAAAAGGAAGAAAAAAAAAAGGAATAAATAAAATTTATTTGGCTCTTTGGGGGTATTTTAGACTTTTTATGTTTGTTAAATATTTAATATGCTATTTTCTGTATATTTTTAAAGCTTCTAACATTATTTATTAATTAAATAGCAAAATCTACTATTTTGTATAATATCTCAATTATATATTTATATCTATCCATTTTAGCAGGCTATCTCTTTCCATATTTCATGGAAAAAATGTAGGGGGCAGTTTTTTTTAAAGGAAAATAATTGAGAATTGACAACCGATACGATAATAAATGAAATGAATGAGGCTTCACAATGTATCGCTTTAATTCTTTCCAAGAATTTATCAATGAAAACTGCTATTCAGTGCCATTATTCAGATTCCGAATTCAATGCAAAATACCATGTTTATCTTCTCTTTTTTTCCCCTTTTTCTTGTTATGATAACAAGAATATCGTCAATAATTTTTTTTTTTAACAGAGAGTTGGATAATAATGGTAAATTTCGGTTTATTTTTGAAAATAAAAAAAAAAAAATCAATCATGCATATAGGAAGAATCTGCACAGAAAGTCTTGGCAAGATTCATTGAAGAATCTGCACAGAAAGTCTTGCAGGATTCATTGCCAAATTTCAAACCACAAGTAACTAATAATTCAACAAAATTGGACTTTTTTTAAAGGTCACCCTTAAATTTAGATACAAATAGCGTGTTTTTCTTTTCAAAGTAAAAAAAAAATATATATATATATATAAAACACCATCATTCTGCCAGCTGTTTAATAACCGTAGACACAGAAAAAAATAAATACATATAACTGTATGTATATATATGACAGACTGGTGAGTCAATATATACAGCCATATATACTTATATAGTGGTGTGTATATATATGTACGTGCGTGAGGCGAATCTCTTATTGAGACTATCAGAGTCAGAAAAATGGCTGGTAACGATGGCCCCCATCCTAAGCCAGAGAATCTTCAATCCAACATTAAAATTACTGGTGAGCCATTGCTAATATTCATGATTTTTTTTTAAATTTTTATGTGAATTAATACGATTGAAAAGTACTTAGTAACAAAAAAAAATCATAATGTTTCATGGTGGGAATTTTTTAGCCTGCCTTCTCTCTAGATATTCTTCCATTGTTTTTTTTTTTGGTGACATGCAATATGCTTTTTATGAGCAGATAATAATCACATGATAATGCAAGTTTTGTTTTCAGAAAAAAAAAAAAAAATCTATGCTTGAATGAATATTGTGAATGCAAGATGGATTTCCTTCTTCTTATTCTCTTTTTCTTTGTTTTATTTTTATTTTTTTTTGTCGATGCATGGCTTTGATCTGGAAAGAAAAAACAGAATTTCCAAAGAGTTGATTTTGTAGCATTCTAATTTCAAGTAATCCTGTTTAAAAGGAATATTGTTGATGGTGATGGAATTTTGCTTTCTTATTATTATTATTATTATTTCGTTTGCATGTCTGAAATGAGAAGATTCGTGACAGAATTTTAAGCACTACTCTAATCAGTTTCACTAATTTATGTCGTTTATGCCCTTTTCAAAGCATTTTAATCAATTACTTATATAAAAATACAACTTTTAACCGATTATTAATGGTTATGATGTTTTCACTCTTTATATTCTGTTATATTGTCTTTTCTTCTGTAAAAGATTTGGAAGTTTTTTTTTTAATTTAATTTTAGGTGCGAAGATTCGAACTCTTTATCTTGTGAGATATGGTAAATTACTGTTAGGTTATCTCATTATTACTATTATTATTATTATTATTATTATTTTGTTTGCATGTCTGAGATGAGAAGATTTGTGACAGAATTTTAAGCACTAATCTAATCAGTTTCACTAATTTATGTCGTTTATGCCCTTTTAAAAGCATTTGAATCAGTTACTTATATAAAAATACAACTTTTAACCAATTATTAATGGTTATGATGTTTTCTCTCTTTGTATTCTGTTATATTGTTTTTTCTTCTGTAAAAGATGGATTCGAACTTTTTATCTTGTGAGATATGGTAAATAACCGTTAGGTTGTGCCTGTAATCACATATTTGAAAGGTTTTAAGCATATTTAATCAGTGTTTTTTCCCTACTCATACGATGTTTTCTCCGTGTAGATAATGAAGAAATAAACGACAACCCAATCGAGGAAGTGAGGTTGACAGTGTCAATAACTGATGATCCCACCCAAGCAGCATTGTCATTCAGAACATGGGTTCTAGGCCTCATCTCCTGTGTTCTTCTGGCCTTTGTCAACATGTTCTTTGGATACCGCCAGAATCAGCTTTATGTATCCTCGGTCTCGGCTCAGATTGTTGTCCTCCCTCTTGGGAAGCTCATGGCCGCCACGCTCCCAAAGAAGCCCATCAAAGTTCCCTTCACGGGTTGGTCTTTTTCGATGAACCCGGGGCCTTTCAATCTGAAAGAGCACGTGTTGATCACCATCTTTGCTAGTTCAGGCGCAAGCGGTGTTTATGCCATTAACATTGTCACTATCGTCAAGGCATTCTACCACCGGAGCCTCCACCCTGTTGCAGCCTTTCTCTTGTCACAAACCACTCAGGTTAATTTTTTTTTTTCCTAGAAACTTCTAGAGGGACATATTGTGAATAAATTTTGTTAATGTCAATTTTTTTTTGAAGAATCTTATAGTGCCTTTGGTAAATGGATTCGAATTAGTGATTTGATTTGAGTTAGTGTGATTTGAATTAGGATTTGAGGTAGTAATTTTAATTGTTATCCAAATTGATGTTTGGATGTGCATTTAAGTTTTAATCTAAGTATGGAATAAAATTAGAATTTGTATTTGGATAGGTGATAAAAATAGTTTTTGATTTATCAATAAATCTAATAAATTCTTAATGTTAATGATCTTAAAAGGATTTTAATTTATTCCTTTCTTCACTAGGAACACAATGAAAAAAAGAATTATTTCAATTGGATAATAAATGAGAAGTTATGATTTTTTCCTCAAATATAGGAAAGAAAATTTTAGTTTTTACTTACTATTAAAAGTTTAGGAGAGAATCAAAACTTTAAAAACTTAGATTCTTGATACTCAAAGAATTTAAATTTTTTGAGAAACAAACACGTATTTAAAAGATTTATAATATTTAAATCTTAATTTGAGTTCAAAAAATCTAAAGAGTTTAAAAAAAAAACACGCTAGTAAGTAGTTGCTGATCTTTTGGACTTAGGATATTACATGAACAAGAGTTGAAAGATGTGACATGAAATTTTTGTCATTTTCCAATGTGAGAGGAAACTTTCCTAACTTGTGTATAATTGTTGAAATTTCGGGCCTTAGGATGATGTGATCAGTAATTGAAACCTGTGATGAAATTTTTTTGTACTGCCAATGGGAAAAATTAATGTTTTTGAAAAATGTTTTTACATGTCAAAAATTTCAAAAATTATTTTAAACATTATTTTCTAAAAATTCTTATTTGTTAAAACAAAATCATTTTAAAAACACCATCAATTGAGCTAAAATTTCTAATTTGTGAATGGTACTTGGGGATATTTGAACCTTAGAATATAATTGTAAGGTGAAAAATTTTTAGTTGCTTGGCTATGGATGGGCTGGATTATTCAGAACCTACCTTGTTGATTCTCCCTACATGTGGTGGCCCGCAAATCTGGTCCAAGTCTCTCTATTCAGGTATTTTATTATTTTATTTTCATGCACTTAAAGAAATTTATTCACTTAAATTCGTAAACTATTCCGTCTCAATCAAAAGAAGCAGCAACAAAAAAAAAAATGAAAAAAAGAAAAAAAAACTGTGCCATAGGAAATTTTTTTTGGGCATTAGCCATATTTTAGATAAAAATATCCGTTTTAAAGGTTTATGCTACTGATTTGGAGTCCAGTTAACTCGAGGACAACAATCTGAAATAGTAGTTATAATTGCATTCAGCCTTTTAATTAATCTTAATTATGGTCAATTTTTCAGATTTAATTTGCGAGATAATGCTTCAAATTGGAGTTTTCTTTTCTTTCGTTATTCTACCTTGTTAAAAACTACTTTACCTTTAGTAAACAAAACTTCAGTGCATTGCATAATAAGAAAAATAAAAAATATGTTTTAATCAAAAAATCAACAAAAGTAGTTTCAATGTGCTAATTAAAGTTTTTGGGCATCAGACTCTTTTTAGTGAGCACATTTACATCTGAATTGTAAATCAAAGCATGGAAAGTTACAAAAAATAAAAAATAAAAATCTGAATCAAAGGAGCAAGAAATGTTTTTCTACGTGCTAATTAGAGTTCTGGGTATTAATCTGATTTTTTATTTCTATTTTCTTTTTGAAAAATTTACATCTGTACTGCAGGGCATTGCATGAGAGGGAAAAGAGAACAAAGGGAGGACACACCAGGCTGCAATTCTTCATGTTGGTGTTCATCTGCAGCTTTGCTTACTACATCGTTCCTGGCTATTTCTTCCCATCGATAAGCGCGATTTCCCTTGCTTGCTTTATATGGAAGGACTCCATCACTGCACAGCAGCTTGGTTCTGGTCTCAAGGGATTTGGGCTTGGATCATTCGGTCTTGACTGGTCTACAGTTGCTGGCTTCCTTGGCAGCCCTTTGGCTACACCCGGCTTCGCCATCATCAACATCTTGGTTGGGTTTGTGTTCTTTCTTTATATGGTTACACCGATATTATATTGGACCAATGTTTATGAAGCCAAGAAGTTTCCACTCATCTCTTCTCACACCTTTGATTCGGTGGGCAAAACCTACAACCTTTCTCGAGTCCTGAATCAAGAGACATTCACCCTTGATCAAGATGGTTACAACGGTTACAGTAAACTCTATCTTAGTATCTTGTTTGCCTTGAATTACGGACTGAGCTTTGCCACATTAAGCGCTACTATATCTCATGTCTTTCTCTTCCATGGAAAGTAAGTGTCTTCAAGATGATTTTTTTGAACTTTGAGTTAATCCATTAACGTTTCTTTTTAGCTGACATTCTTTCATTGTGATGAGCAGAACAATATGGACGATGTGGGAGAAGACGACAAGTGCGGTGAAAGGGAAGGGTGCGGATATCCACACAAGGATAATGAAGAAGAACTATGATGTGGTGCCTCAATGGTGGTTCCACATCATCTTGATTTTGATGGTGGCTCTCTCAATCTTTGCCTGTGAGGGTTTTGGAAAGCAACTCCAACTTCCATGGTGGGGAATACTAATGGCTTGTGGGATTGCTCTTTTCTTCACCTTACCCATTGGAATAATTCAAGCTACAACCAACATGGTATGGTCATGTCAAAAAAAAAAAAAACCACACAAGCATAAATGATTTGGGTATTATTCTATTTGATGATTTCACTTAATTCCACTTTTTTTTTCTTTATTTGTGTGCAGCAACCAGGATTGAATGTGATCACAGAGTTAGTTATTGGGTATATATACCCTGGAAAGCCTCTTGCTAATGTGGCATTCAAAACCTACGGCTATATCAGCATGGCGCAAGCTCTTGGATTCCTTGGTGACTTTAAATTGGGTCATTACATGAAGGTCCCTCCCAAGTCCATGTTTATAGTGCAGGTAAAAATTTCTTTAACCCCATCATTCACTTGAAATCTCTTGACTTTTTGTCCAATGTTTTCAAATCAAAATAATGTATAACTAATTGGTTGAGTAGTCATTCACACAATCACCCTTTTTCTTTCCTTTTCATCATAACAAAAAGATGATGCAAAGACAAATTTCGTTCTTACCAAAATCATTGTTCCTCATGGAATGGTACTTCCTTTCTTTGTTGCATCATTCAGCTAGTTGGGACCGTAGTTGCCTCAAGCGTCTACTTTGGAACAGCATGGTGGCTTCTCTCCACCATCCCCAACATCTGCGACACATCATTGCTACCCGAGGGAAGTCCCTGGACATGTCCTGGGGACGATGTCTTCTACAATGCTTCCATCATTTGGGGAGTTGTTGGACCTGCAAGAATGTTCACCAAGCAAGGTATCTACCCTGAATTGAACTGGTTCTTCCTCATTGGGCTGCTTGCACCGGTCCCAGTTTGGCTGCTGTCCCGCAAATTCCCCAACAAAAAGTGGATCACCTATATCAACTTCCCCATCATCTTTGCAGCCACAGGAGGCATGCCACCAGCCCGGTCCGTAAACTACATTACATGGGGAGCTGTGGGCATATACTTCAATTTCTATGTCTACAATAAGTACAAGGGTTGGTGGGCAAAGCACAACTATATCTTGTCAGCTGCTCTTGATGCTGGACTTGCTTTCTTGGCTATTATTCTCTACTTTGCCCTTCAGTCCAAGGACATCTGGGGTCCAAATTGGTGGGGCCTTGAAACTGGTGATCATTGCCCATTGGCTGGCTGCCCTACTGCGCCTGGGGTGGTAGCCAAAGGTTGTCCAGTTCAATGACCAACTTAACCTTGCTTCTTTATTTTATTTTATTTTTTCTTTTACTGTTATTATTAGTAATCAACACAAATAATGTAAAATAGTTTGAAAATATGAAATTGATTACAAGTCAGTTGCTATCTTTTTTCCCTCTTGGGGATAGGGTTTAAGTGATGATGCTTTCATGTTGTAGTTAATTGTACAATCTTAATGGAAGATCACTCTCTATGTTTTCCAGATATATGTTTGTGTTATAATTCTCTTTAAATGACGTTTGAATTAGTAGGATCTCTTCTTATGATGCACAACAATCTTCTCTATTAACTAGTGCTCTTCGCATAGAAAGTGAACAATTTTGACTAAGAACTAGTTTTTCTTTGGCTGACTAGTGAACCTTTAGTGCTAAAATGGACCCCCTTTTTTTTTTTTTGGTGGAAGAATGATGTCAAGCATGAGAATATGGACGGTTTTTTGTGAAGGATCCGGAGAAGTTATTATTCATATTTTGTTGAAATGGGCTTTATTTATGGGAGCCTGAGGCAGCAGCCAAACCAAAAGAGAAGAAAAAGGACATAAATTGGCGCTTAAAATCTGGAGAAAATTTCATGGTATGCCACATTTTTAAACGTTGTGTTTCTTTATGCTACACTTAAAAAAGTTTATGGTATAATATCATTCACATTATATATTAAGTTATACCATAAATAAACACGTATCACATTTATAAAAATTAAATATTGAAAGATGACATTTATGAAAATTTTCTATATTGTGTGCATATAAAATGCAATAGACACACTTATCAATAATCTTTTTTTTTTTTTTTGGTTTCGACAAAGTTGTTTCAATATTTTGCAAATTAGGCATTCTTGCTGTAAGAAAATAACAAATACTTGGTGGGGTTTCAACTTTGTCCACCAATGGCAACAGTCACGTGGCTAGACTTCGCATACCGCTTGGAGTAGTTGGTTAGTCACTACCCGCCATTGAATAGTCATCTTCCTGGCTACCGATGATCATCTGTTGGTTTACTTTCCACTCAAAACCACATTCACTTGTCCAATACTCAATGGTTGTTCGAGCGTTCACCGACAGTCATTCAACCGATTACATGCTGATCAACCGTCACCTACATGTTGGTAATTGACAGCCACTCATCCAATTGATTACTCTTGCTGGTCAATTGGCACATACTTGCTAGCCGCGGTCACAAGGGTACTTGCTACCCACTACCTGCTCCTTGATCTGTGAGATATTTAACTGAATTTCCCAAGTGTTGAATTGTGCTTGATGGTTGATAGCCAAGTAGGAGCCAAGGGTGCTCGCTACTCGCTAACCATGCTATGGTTCACAAAGGGTTGTCTCCCGTTCTAGTAGTGGTAGAGCCAAACTTTTTGATCACTGGGGACACTGTTAAAAAGTACTAATAGATTTGAATATATAAAGGTATAGTTACACGTTTTGGTTATTGAATGAGGGCACAATGATATAAATTTCAACTTTTAGTGAAGCATAACTATAATTTTCTTGTAACATAATTATACAATTAAAATTTTCAAAAAATTTTATCATAAAAAATTAGAACTTCAAAAGTTGAGGGAGGGCACGTATGTGGCTCCGTCACAACATTCTAGTGCTGAATCAGAATATTGTGGATTAGCTAAAGGTGCAGCCAAGACTACATGGATTGAACCATTGTGGTAGTTTCATTTCTCTTCATTAGCCCGGGGTTTCCATTAGATTAGTTTTTATTTTGCATAAATTTCTAAAGGAAGTTTGTTTTTCTCTGTTGCCAGAAAGTATGGCTAGGATTTGCGGCTTTGCAATTTTTTTTTCTTCATTCTTCATTCTTCATTGCAAAATTTGTCAAAGACTCAGATGCGAAGTCAATGCAAGAGGTAGAGGCTAGATGCTCAGCAGATAGAGGTACATTTGACGAGGCCATAAAAGTATACATTTTTTAATGATAAAATCATTTATTTATGTTTTTATTTCTTATTAAATCCTTTAATTAATAGCATTTTTAAGTTGATTAGTATTTTAGTGTTTTCTATGAAAATATGTTTTTAGTGTGTTTTTATGTTAAATAATATTTTTGATAATTTTTAGAGTTGTTTTGGTGTGTTAAATATATGTTTATTTGGAAAATAATTAAAACAGTAAAAATAATATTTTATAATTTTATTTTGAGTCTTAACATGTTCGTACATAATTTTAAGTTTGTAAATATGTTCTACAATATTTTTAATAAATTTTAAAAATATTTTCAAGTCTTAAAAATCATATCTGTGTTAAAAAAAAAGATTGAAAATTTTAAAAATTTGTAATTATTTGTGTGTTTTATTGTAAAATAAATATTTTTGAATATTATTGTAAATATTTTGTTTGTAAAATAATTAATTTTAATGTGTTTGTGAATTTTAGATTTGAAAAACGGAGTAAAAACTGACGGATCTCAAATGCAATGAAATCAAAAGATATTCAAAAAAGAAAAGCCATGTAGCTCATCCTCAGCCGTCCGATTGCGCAGCTCAACTCATCTGGGCCGTCGCGTGTCTCGTCAGGTCTGGGAATCTGGTGTGTCTTGTCTTACCTGCTTGCAGTCTCTAACCCGTCAGATCAATGTACGCTGATTCATCCAACGGCCAGTTTCAGTCTCAGTGACCCAAGCTGCTTCCACGATTTTCAGCCGCTGACTCAAGTTTCTGTCAGCAGATCCCGATGGTCTTCACCCGTCCTTTTGATGTAGGCGCCGCAGCAGATTGCCAAGCCCAACACGCACAATGAGGAGCTGCAACGCGGAGAAAGAAAAGCAACGAAAAAATAAAAAATAAAAAATTTCAATCAACATGATTCTCGTGGTCGGCTGATTGAAGGACAGAAAAAAAAAAAATAATAAAAATAATAATAAATAAATAAAATATAATAAAAATAATAATAATAAATGTGAATAGTTATTTTTCAAGGCCTATAAATAGGCTTGTTTTCCCCTTCTAATGCACGTCCACGGGCCTTTGGCTCTTCATTTCTCCCTTTTCTTCTTTGTTTTTTTAAATGTTGTTATACTTAGCAGTCTCCTCTTAGAGTGAAGATACATTTTTAATATTAAAATAATATCTAAATTAATATAAAAAGTTTGATAAGATAAAAAGATAATCTTGTATGCATAATACTCTAGTATAGATTTTAACTCTATATCTGTGTCGTAATGCTTATATTTTTATGAAATAAATTATATTTCTAAGTTTTTAATAATTATTGTCAATATTGTTATATTGTCCAATTTTTGCATAAATTCAATCATATTTTCTTTATATAATTTAATTGTATTGCATAATTCATATTAATAATAATGAAGTTATGTTTGTTTATTAAGTTAAGTTTTTGCTATATTATAGACATAGACTGACACAATAAATGCTCGGTAATGCTTGATTTATTGTCGACAGAGAATAGCATAGTATATTCTTAAACCATTTAATAAGACGAGGTGCTGTCGAAATTAACGCAATAATTTGATCTATTAAAATATATTAAATTTGTTTTGTTATTATCTTTTCTATCTTAAAATTATGTTAATTATAATTGTAGTGACATCAGTTATAATTTTCATAATTAGTGCATCAAATCATTAGTGAGAGATGATTATTTTGCTACTTTTATAGAAAAACTCTTACTATATTATGGCTTGTTATATTATCGCTTTAGGTTGACTTATTAAAATAGGAAAAATGCTTATAATTAATGAGGAAAGATATAATAATTCAAATGCTTTTGATAATTAATTATTTAGAGTTAAAATTCTATATTAGTTATGAAACTTACAAGGGATTCTCAAACCTTTACCGTTTAATTTTATGTTTTAAATTTTGAATTAAAAAATCACAAAAATATTTATTTTACTTTAAATTTTTTTTGAAAAACCACTTGCTTTTTTGAATGTTTATATTTATCAATCTATTGAGTTACAAATTTTTCACCTTCCTATGGATACGACAACCTTTCTATATTACAAATGTCCACTTTTACAAAAACAGTTTGGGCGACATGAGCAAAAATTTGGCATCGTTGCCGTGGTGGTTCTATTACTTTGTCAGATTACTAAATTAAGTGAGAAATAAGTAAGTGATCTATCCCTATCATTTTTTAATATTATTTTAATTATTTTTATGTTTTAATTATTGTGTTTATTATTCAAAAATAAAAATTTTAAAATTTTTTTAAAAAATAAAATAATAAAAAAATTCAAAATTAAAAATTAAAAATTAAAAATTAAAAAAGACAGATGATTTTCACTCACTACTTTATTTGTTCTGGATAAAGAAAAGCTTAGCATCATGTCTTTTATTTTGTAAGTTTGGGTAATTGTAAAATTTATTAGATTTTGTCAAAAAGACCCACTATTAGGACTTGATCCCACGACCACAAGGCTAAAACTTTTGCCTAAGAAAGTTGGGATTCTAAGCTTGTCCATGTGATCTCTCAACAATCTAGGAATCTGATTAACTAAGCATTATTTAACTTAAAAAATTTTCTTTAAAAAAATTTCAAAAATTAAAAAAATAAAAAATTTTGGGGAAATTTATCGACATTTTGTTGCAAGTTTTTCTCAAAAACACTTGGAACCGCTTTATAGTGATTGGTAGAGATATGAAGACTTGCTAGCTAGGTACCCTCACCACGATTTTTCTTGGGATTATCTTTTAGGAATTTTCTATGATGGGTTAAGTCCTAAAACTAGAAATTGGGTAGAAAGAGGAGATGGTACCACCACTTTTTATCAATTATCTATTGACAAAGCCTATTATATATTGGAAGATTTGGCCAAATATGATTATTAGAGATTGAATAGTTCTAGGAGCAACGTAATTTAAGAGAACAATTCAAATTTTTGAAAACCTTCGCCTGGCACTGAACTTGAAATTTTGGAGTCAAATTTTAAATTGCAAGAGACATACAGTCACTAAATAAGGTGAATCCTGAAGAAACCTTAGAAAAATTGGAAGAAACTTTATAAAAATATATGGAGATCATGAGGAATATAGATCTAGATAGGTGTAAAAATTCTTTGTGTCAATTAATGTTAAAAGTAGAACAAAATGAAACTATTCTTGCCAAAGATACTTTAACACAATGTTGTTACTTAGAAGAACCTATTGAGCCAATTAAAAAACCTCTTGAGTTGTTTGAAAAAGATTCTTTTGGTGAAGAAAAAACAATTGACCTAACCATAGAAGAGGAAAATTTGGAACCCACATCTTTTGAGGAACAACTGATAGGAGAGGAATGTGAGGAAGAGAAAGAAGGCGTAGCTATAGAACAGGAACAATCATCACCCTTAGTCCTAGGTTCTCAACCTTAGTTGTCACAAGAGTTCACCAGCAGTGTTGAAGTGACGGGAGAACAAGATTGGCATAGTGTAATGACTAAGAAAATCCTAGAATCAAATAGTGTAATTTACCTATTTAAATCAAGGATTTTCCTAGAAACATTGTGTATGAAATGCGTGATTGAAGAATTTACGAAATTTATATATGAATGCTACAAAAGTTCTATAATAGATTCTATAGTTAAATTAATTAACTATTGAAATTTAATAAAGAGATTGATAAATTTTATCGCAACTAAGACGGAAGAAATTTGTCTATAAAGGACTTAAGAAATTTAACTATGAGAATTTTCGGTTATAATACTGAGTTAGCAATGTATCAAGAAATACTCTAATTTAAATTAGATTCTTATATGCCAATTAATTTAAAAACAGAGCTATACGAGTAGCTGTATCGATCGAAAATGCTATGCAAACTTGGACAGTGACACTATTAAAAACTATGTCATTATAGAGTTTAGACACTGAAAAAGTCAACATTAGATTTTTATTAAGTATAAAATAAATTTCTAGACTTAACGCAGTTAAAACTGATATGCGATTAAACTTTTATCGATACCGGTTCATACTTAATTGGCGTATCATAGTATTTGAGAAATATGAGAAGATCAGTCAGATAATAAAATTTCCTGTCAGCTAGATTAGTTATTGCTGACAGTATAAAATTTATTTGCTTAATGGAAACTTGCAAAAAAAGCATAAGGCAATCTTGATTTAAGCTTCACCAAATGATGATTATACTTGGTAATAAATTGAACAAAACTTAAACTCCACTCAATCTCACTTATGGTGTCACCATTAGGAGGGATTAGCCTCTTTTTAAGTTATCAAATTCACTTAGAAGTCTGAATAAGCATGAATTAAGTGAAGTGAGTAGATTCAGCAAAGATATATAAATAGGTGACTAAACCAATAATCATACCTTTTCATTTCTTTCCCACTTCACTTCCTTTACGCATGCAACACTAAGAGAGATTTCTCATGTTCTTCCTCACCACCATGCATACAAGGGCTCTCAAGGATAAAATCTTGCTTCCTAATTCCCTTCCAAAAATCAAACCTAGCTCCAATACTTCCCCACCACAATCATATCACAGTAATAATAATAATAATAATAATAATAATAATAATAATAATAATTAACTCCTATATACGAAGAAGAAGAAGAAGAAGAAGACAAAGGTGGTGTTAGAACATTGGAAAAAGGTAATATCTATATTTTTCTTCCCATTTCTTTTTTTAGCAAAGAGAAGAAAATATTTTACTTAGATAGCCTCTAAATAAAGACCAAAACAAAACTAGGTTGTATATGATTAAGTTTTGTTTTAGTCTTGATCCAAGAAGAAGAAAGAGTGGAGCTAGAAGTTTTAAGATCACCCACTAAGAGTTGTCATCAAGGGTAAGTAATCTAAGCTTTTCCATAAATTTCTTTAAGGATAAAGTTTATAAGTTTATGAGGGATTTGTTGATTGGGTGAGGAAATATGTTGTAATAATTATTTATGTGTTGTTAAGTGTGGCTTGTACTTGTATGATATGCAAAATGTTAGTACATACATGCTAAGATTATGTTTTTGCAAGTTTTGGTTTGTGAAAAAAAAATTTCACAAAGTTTGAACACATAAACGGAGCCTTAGACTCGATTTTTAAAACTTTATAGAGCACAAGACTTTTAGTTTTTGACATTTTGAACAAAAAACCCGTGACTGTGAAAAAACACAGTTTTGACTCTAAATAGGCTTACCCAATAGTTTTCAGGCCATTTTAGTTCCGAATTTTACATTCCCCGAACACAAAAGTTTTAGATTTCAACGAGACAAACAACTTTTGTGAAGAAATCTTCCCAAAAACCTGCCTTTAAAATACAATTATGGATAGATTTTCAAAACAGTCCAAAAATTGCATTTTTGCGTAAAAAACTATTTTAAAGTTTCAGCTCGTTTTGAGGCCTAACTACAATTTTTGTCAAACATAAAAGTTTTAGTTTGCAGTAAAATGAAGAACTTTCATGAAGAAAGTTTTTTGAAAATCTATTTCTAAATTGGACTCTAAATTGGACTTTAAATTGGATATATAAAACAGTCAAAACTTTTTAATTGGTAAAAATTTCAAAGCTTTAACTGGAAAACAATTTTGTCCAAAAAAAAAAAAAGGTAACCGGGACTTTAGAACAAACAAGAAAATTATTAAAACACACATTTAAAAATGAGTGACTTGTATGGAGGAAAAACTTCAAAAGAAAAACTGTGTTTAATATTCAATTTCACATAAAATTTTCAAAACTACTCTACTGGTACTATTATTACAAACAAAGATCGCGTGACTTTAAAATTTGATTTTTCAGTAAACCAAGAATTGTAGTGTTTTAGAGAGGTTTATAGGCCCAAGATTTAGTGGGTTAACAATTTTGATCATTATTTTATAGAGCGATTTTTATTTGAAATTCCAAGCTAAACAGGTAAGAAATTCAAGGATGAACTTTAATCATTTTCAATTAAACACTAATTTTGTTAGCAGAAAACCCGGTATGCTAAAGTTTTAATACCACAATATCAGGCATGGGTCCAATGCCCGTTTTAGTCTAAAATGCCGCTCGGGACACGATCTATCGGTAGAATATATATGACGATATGATATTATTTTCGGGCTTACGGATTTAAAAACAATTACAAGCCCATTAAATGAATTCAAAATAAGCCTAATTAGGACTTAAGGTAAGAATCAAGAATTTAAGAAATGTCTAATTTAATGGATTAAATTCTCACGGATTTAACGAAGATAGATAATTAATTATTTTAAAATTAATTAATTATCAACTTGGATACGAACAAATGAAAATTAAGGAAAAGTTTAAATATTATGAGGATTTAGTAAAAATAATCCTTGTGATGGAAATGGTAAAATCCATGATCAATTGATAAAAGAATTTACGATTTAAAAGAATGATCAAATTCTTGTGGTTGTACTAAAATCTAAATAGCATAAAATGAAGTATTCTTATACACTCCAAATGGATGTTTTGTATAGATTTATTTCCATTAGAAAAGAAGGAATTAAGAATCTATAGGGAATCCTTCTTCACTGAAACAAATAAGTAGGAATCTCACTTACAGTGTGAACAGGTTTAAGATCAAACTATTTTTACATGATTTCTAAAAATATGAAATGCATGTTCAAGTGATATGCCCTGCCATCATTATGTCAGGACATATATATATATATCTAAGATATGATGAGTTAGCATCTTGTGAAGTTATGAACGATGTGTGCTGTATTAAAATATATTGTTTACTTGCTTTCAATTAAGCATGTTTTTAGTATTGATATGTAGTGCTATGTAATAACATGTCATACTGCATACATATAATAATACAAGTGAAACTAAGCAAGATAAGTTAAGGATGTCGTACCAACCTCTCGACCTACGGAGAGGCTTGATGAAAAAAAAAAGAGAAGATGGCGTTGTTGGGACTTTGCAAATCCTAATTACCACAATATAATTTATGATCTCGATGTCTTTAGGGACTTCGCGAACCTTGACTGCCCACTGATTGCACTCGCAACTGGTACGATCACCTAGGCCTAAACAGTAAGTTAAGATAAAGTTTGAATAATTGAGCATAAAACAAATCAATAAGCAAGCATAAAATGATCATGCATTGATTTTTCAAATGATCTTCAAATTGTTTTGCAAGTTCAACTTCCTACTTGTTGAGTGAAAGCTCATTTAAGTGTGTTCATGCTGTAAGTAAGGAACCTATCAGCATCACTAGACTGGGTATAAGGTCATTTATGGTCATTTATGCCCCGAAGGATATAAGGTCATTTATGCCCTTCGTTTCGACTTCAAAACCTCTAATAACAAAGCGGAGTATGAAGCTTTGCTCGCCGGATTACGAATTGCCCGAGACCTCGGAGTTGATCGGCTGACCGTCTATAGTGACTCAATGCTAGTGGTGCAGCAAGTCACAGGAGGATTCCAGGCCCGAGCAGAATCAATGACGACATATTTAAAAGAAGCGAAACGGTTGCTTGGACAATTCAAGTCCTACACTTTTAAGCAAATCCCCCGGTCCGAGAACGTGGAAGCCGATGTCCTTGCCCGACTAGCCTCCGGGATAGGCGGAGTAGACCCGATGTCCGTTCCTATTGAAAGACTCTCTGGACCGAGTATCAGTAAGGAGGTCATGAGTCTGGCAGCCGAACCGAAATACACGTGGATGGACCCGATCATCCGATACCTGACCCTAGCCGAATTACCCGACGACCGGGAAGAGGCACGTCGGATACGTAATAGCTCAGCCCAGTATTCGATGATTGGGGAAAAGCTGTACCGACGCGGCTACACGACGCCATGCCTAAGATGTTTGAATTCCCAGGAGGCCGAGTACTTAATGAAAGAGATTCATGAAGGCCTTTGTGGCAATCACTCCGGTGGACGCTCCTTGGCCCAGAAATGTCTGCGGCAGGGTTACTACTGGCCTACTATGCAGCAAGACTGCGGGAGCTTTGCACGAAAATGCTTCAAATGCCAGCAATTTGCTAGGATGCTAGGTTCACACGCCGAGCCTCTAAATCCGGTGACTTCGGCGTGGCCATTTGCAAAATGGGCCATTGACTTGATCGGACCACTCCCTCCGGCTCGTTCGTAATTCAGATATTGTATCGTCACCATCGACTATCTGACGAAATGGATCAAAGTTGAGCCTTGCACCAACATGACTGAAGCTAAGTGCACCAACTTCGTATGGAAAAACATCGTCTATCGGTTTGAAATCCCGCACACTACCGTGACCGACAATGCTAAGCAGTTTGACTCCTCGGGTCTATGTCATCTGTGCGAGAAGCTCGGCATTAAGAAAGTCTACTCTTCCCTGAGCTATCCGCAGAGTAACGGCCAGGTGGAGGCCGTGAACAAGACAATTAAAGACAATCTCAAGAAGAAACTCGAGGGGCTTAAGGGCACATGGATTGACGAACTACCCCAAGTGCTCTGGGCATACCGAACAACTGCGCGAGCTGCAACCGGCGAGACACCGTTCTCCCTGGTTTATGGGGCAGAAGCCGTCATCCCAGCCGAGGTTGGATTACCGAGCTTGAGGGTCGAGCAATACGAAGAAGTACTGAATGAAAAGCTCATGATGACCGAGCTCGACCTACTTGAAGAAAAAAGGAACCGGGCATCCATTCGTAATGCAGCCCGGAATCAGGTTGTAGCTCGGTATTACAACAAACGGGTTCAGCCGAAGAGCTTTAAGGTTGGTGACTTAGTAATGAAGAAGGTCACGGTTCAACAACCCGGTCTCGGGTCCTTTGGTCCGAAGTGGGAAGGACCTTTTAAAGTCGAAGGTGTCGTACGATCAGGCACTTACAGGCTGATCGATTTGGAGGGGAATCAGCTCGGGCATCCATGGAATGCCGAGCTGTTAAAAAGATTCTATTCCTCAAAAAAGAAGAGGAAAAAAGAAGACAGAACGGAAATCAGAGCCAGATTCCTTTTTTGATCTCTGGCCACAATTCTTTTGTAACTAGACTTGCTGAGCAGGGCTGGAAAATTCAATGTAAATATTACATTAATGGAGCACAACTTCCCTAAACTCATTCCACCTGAGCAATGTCTTTAAGGGAGGATTATGCCTAAGACGCCAGAACCCCAGCTCGGAAGACAGGATGTTGACTCCCCATCAAGGGAGTCATCCTCGTCAAACTGGACAGGGGGGCTAGTCAATATATGTATCATGTCTGTCATGCAGACACCCTTAAGTTGCTCGGCACATTTATGTGCCCGATTAGTCCTATACTTGTAAAGTTTCTTTAAAACTTCAACAAGTCTATGGGGGCCAACAGGGTAAGGGTAGCTATACGCCGTTTATATTCTGCCCGACCGAGACCAGAAACCTAAACTTGCTTGGATAACTAAGCAGAAACGGTAACTACTCGGAACGACCGAGAACTGAAGTCCTCAGATTAACTGAGGACAGAGGTACTCGGATTAACCGAGAACAATTGTACCCTTTACCTCTGCTCGGTCAATTGTCTCCCAGCCTGGGAACCCTCCGAGAAGTATCTAACTTTAAACATTACGTGGGATGAAAAATAAAACTACACGTAAGAAAAAGTGGATGCAAAACGGAAAAATATAAAAAAAGTTTTAACTTTATTTATTAGGGAGGTACAAGAAAATCAGGCACCTCTCAAGCCCAATTACAAAAAGCGAGAAAAGCAGAGGATCAATCGGCCCGAGTCTCATCACCAGCCTGAGTCTCGTCCCCGGCCGCGTTGTCGTCTTGGCCTCCCTCGGCAGCTTGCACATCCCCGTCGTCATCACCGTCCACAACGACGACCTCCTCCTCAACATCCCGTTGTTGCTCGGCCTCGCCCTGGTCCGGCTCGGCAATGACGGACCAGTCAAATGCAGCCGCCTCAGGATGCTTTTCAATCAGATGGTCGCAGAGGTTCACCATTCCATCGAAGTAGAGATCGGTATATTCGGGGGATGTCTTAAACTCCTCGACCGCAGCGGCCAGCTGATCGGGGAGCCCGGCTACGAATCGGTGGTGCTCGGCCTGTAGAGTTGCTAGCTGACCCTCTAGCCGAGCGGCTTTCTCTTCCTGCCGAGCGGCCTTATCCTCCGCCTCCTGGAGCCGCCTCAACATGTCCTCGGCCTCAGACTTTGCTTTCTGGGCCTCCTCCTTGGCCCAATCTAGTTCACCCTTCTTCTCGTTGAGCTCTCTGTCGGAGTCCAACTTCAGCAGGAGGGTCTTCTTGTGCCTTTCTTGCTCCTTGTGGATCTCCCTCACCCCGACGGAGTGCGCCATGTGCACAACGGCGCCCAGCTGCGAAAATTACAAGGGGTTAGTCCTCGGCGATATTATAGGGAGTCACCCCAACTATTGGTCAGCTCAGATACTTACCGAGGCTGCCGTTCGGAGCGCCATGTTGCACAAGTCTTGGAAGTCCTCACCCCAAATGTCCATAAAGAAGTCATTCAGGGGAGCCACATCTCCGAGGCGTTCGAGGAGCATGCCGCGGTAGTTTGGGCACCTTCTTTGTTGGTCCTCAGAAGAACCTCTGGACGCCTCGTCTACTCGGCAGACCTCCGACGAGGTCCTTATTGGCGGTGGTGGTGGGGCTTGGACTGATGTGGAGGTTTGCCCGGTGCGTGTCGGGGGCTCGGGTGCTGGCTTCCGCTTACGCTTTTTGCTGGCCTCAATAGCCTTGCCCTTGCCCTTCCTCTGTGTTGTCATCTGGGCAAGCCTGCCAGCGCGGGAGCTCGGTGTGGTCATTTCTGCACAAAGAAAATCCCAGTTAAACGAAGGGCGAAATAAAAGAGGAAAGGGCGACTATAAATAAAGTTCCGGGCTGACCTCCGATCCGGAGTTGGCCCGACGGGTACAGGAGCCTAATCATGCCCTCGAGGTCCTCGTCGGCTACAGGTGGCCCCGCATCGAGGGAGCCACTGGACGAGTCCTCGGTACTGGACGAAGAAGCCTCCCTCGTCGGCCACCCAGACCGGGAAGTGCTTGGCCCTGGGAGGTCCGCATCACTCGGGCGGGCAACTGTAACCTGCCCGGTTTCCCGGGCGGGACGCCCGGCTCGGGGAAGACTGTTGGACTCCCCAAACCAGCCGTATCTGGATAAAGTGTCCTTTCTTAGGAGAAAGGACTGCTGTCTGGACGACTCGGGCTTTTCGAACAGTTCGTCCACGGCCTCTATTACATGGCTCGGTGCCCAAGGGCGCTTGGTCCAGACGTGCCCCAGCTCAAATGACCCCGGCACTTGTTCATCCTCGGGGACAGCTTCACCGGCTCGGGCTAAAAAGTTCCCCCCGATGTAAAACCATTCGTACTTCCACAGCTTGTCCGAGTCGGGGTTGCCCAGAATAAAGTCCTTTCTGAAGCCGGTGAAGTAGTACCAGCCGGACTGCCGAGGAAGCTTTTTCATCTTGAATACTTGCTTGAAGGCCTCCAACGGCATCTCAGTACTCCGGTGGTACTTCCACAAAATATACATCCCGATCAGCAACCTATAGCTGTTCGGGTTCAATTGTGCCGGGCACACATTAAAGTCATTAAGTGCCCGGCGAAGGAAACGGTGCAGTGGTAGACGCAGCCCGGCCTTGAAGAACTCGGCGTAAAGTGTGATGAATCCTCCGGTGCCTCTAAAGGTGAATCTCCCTCTCCGGGGACGACGAGATTCACATCGGCCGGGATGCCATACTCGTTGCGTAGGGCCTCTAATCGCGGCTCCGTGATCGCACTTGTATAACCCACCGCCAAGGTTTGCCCAGGACGGCTTATCCGATATGCTGTAACGCCTCGCACGCGGGTGGCCCGGACCTCTTGCTCCATTTCTGGCTGCTCTGCCCCTATATCCTCGGCTGCATGCTCCTCATCGGAGGCATCAACGGTAATCACACCTGCAACTTGGACGGGGACCTCGGCATTCCGACCAGAGGTGCTCGGAGCATCCTCATGGGTTTGAAACTCGGTCCTCTCCCTTGGAAAAACTTGGGAATGGCCCGCTGTTGCCGCCCCAGTATAAGGGTCTTGTTCCCTGGACGGCCTGATAAGCTTATGCCCGCCCAGCAAATTTAAAAATTCTTACTCGGACACGGTCTGGGAGTCGACCCTTAGAATCTGCTCCAGCCGACTGGCCCCTTCCTGTCTTTGGGATGCCACCTCGGCGTCGGATTGAGTCGAAGAAGAACTACTGTTCTCCTCACTACTTTCCGACCACGAAACCTCTACGTTTTGTGAGTCGGACAAATCGCTCATTTTTGTTCGAGAAATTACCTGCTCGGGTTCTTGGTAGCTTGGTTGATATAATCCTCGGCTATTACTTGAGCTCGGCAGCAAAAATTTCTCATTTGTAAAATTTCTGAAAATGAAGTGCAAATTGCTGAGGGGAGCGACCCTATTTATAGCCATTTTAAGCGGAAAATTCAAGCGCGAAAACCCAAAAGGCGCATTTAATACGCCTGACAGTCGCACAGACGGCTACGACGCGACACGCGTCCCCCGTCTGATCCGCGCGTCTTTTCACCTCACCCCGCTTCTAAGTGTCGCTTGGTCTTCTTCCTTTGAGCCGACCTCACCCACTCGGCATAGTCTACCCGGCCGAACACTGACTAGGTGAACTGGGGGGCTAATGTTGAGGGTAAGCTCGGCGCCGCCACCGAGGACACTACTTTTGGTGGTCGGCAACTCAGTTCGGCAGACATAGGCTACCGCCCGACCCGACGACTTATGCTTCTTCCCGAGGTGCCCTCCATTTATCTGAGGGCACACCCCCAAGAAGGTTGCCACCTCGGGGATGTACAGTAGCTCGGGCCGGGCCACGTTATTCGTCATAATACGTCACTACCCATCCTTGTAGGCCAACACCAGGCAAACGTGCTGCCGTCCGATAGAGTCCAATCCATTGGACAATGGGCGCGACACTTGTCACTTATTGCTTGATACACTTTGATGTGACACCTGGGTAATGGGCAAAACCCATCTTGCACCCGATCCAGCTGGTGGCCTATAAATAGGATGCATTTAGGACGTTTTAGAGAGAGAGACCTCTTTACACTTAATTACCTGCCGACCTCTGCCGAGCAATACTTGCCTTGAGCATCGGAGAGCCCTTGTCTATTGACTAACCCCATTTCTCCGAATCATTCCTCTCGCAGGTACTCACTCCCGACCAGGGGCAAGCTTAAGAGGAGGTCAAAAGGTGTTCAATCATACGTGGGTGTTGATCCGACGCCGGACAGCGGTAAGCATCAACAATGTTCATAAAATGTTTTAAGTTGTGAGATAATAATGTACTTACTAAGCTTTAGCTTAATCAGTTTATATCATGTTGCAGATAAGGGTAAGAAAGTCATCGATTAGGTGGAGGGCAAGGAAAGGCGTGTGAGCGAAGGACGATGAATTGCAAATGGAAGAACGCCAAAGAAGGAAGTTTCAACGATATAAACTATGTTTTATAATTTGAACACGTTTATTATTAAGTTTTAAAGAATTCACGAATTATGTTTTATTATTTTATCTTATCATTTTAAGTATATGGACTTCCGCATATTGAAGTATTAATTTTTGTTTTAAAAAAATTTAATTTTTCTAATTTCTTTTTAGTCGGGCAGCCTGTCGGTAGACGTTCTCCGGCCTGCCGATCAAGTTCGACCTGCCGATCAAGTTCGGTCTGCCGAACAGTGAGAGCTGATTGTTTTAAAATGTTGTGATGTTTCTTTTTAAATTATAATTTTATTATTTGGAATCTTTAATTAATTAAAGAATGTTTATGATCAAGTAAATTTTTATTGATATTATTATGGATTAATTTATTGATTGTTATATATAAAAAAAAATGTATGCATGGATCCTGAGTTATGTTTTCAAACAATCTTTTTGATCAAATAGTTTTAAAATAAAGGTTAATTGAATGAATGTAACGACATCTGTGACGTCCGTAATGGGGGGCGTTACAGATTTGGTGAGGACTCGGGGCTTGATATCCCCTCACCGGAACACCCTTGGAATGTTTATAGGGTGATCAAGTGCGCCCAATTGGGTTTCGATGAGTTGAGTGATACTCTATTTAACATGGATACCTACGAACAATGATGATTGGTAATATTTGTATAAATGTGTAATTATGAAACTTGGTAATGATTAACTATGGTATCCATAAGATGTGATCATAATAAACCTCATAATCTGGAATATGATGTAACCTACTAACCATGCAGGTTTTAATGTGGTAATGATAAAAACCTAAAGGTGAGTAATGGTTTTCTCTACTGAGCATAGTGTCACTCATTCCCTTATATTTTTTTATCTTTTCAGGATTCATTAAGTGTGAGGTGGCTACGAGAAAAATAGTTGAGGAAGTGATGTAGCTATATTACATTGGGACTGCTTCAATTGTTGAGAATGTTCTTCATGATAATGTAAGCATAAATTGTTACTTTCTGTGACTGTATTACAATGCGTTGAGGGTTAAAATGATGATGACGACAGTTTATAATATTAAATTTAAGGTGCTACATTAAACTGTGGATTATTTGTCGATTATATTTTTATTTTTGATATTGAGAGTTTTTATTTAACCCCCGGGCAACTTTATTTTTAAGGTTTTACTTTTATTTTTTATTTTTATTTTATCTCATTAAAAACTGTTAACCCCCATATAGGGGCGTTACACTCAATAATTGGTTAGAGTCGTCAAAACTTGAATAAGACAATTAGCTTGATCGACTATAGTGGCACTGTTGGACTTTTGAAAAACAACTCCAATGTAATATGGCTCAATTTGAGAAAAACTACTTTTATGGCATTGCTTTTTAATGTTACTACTTCTATGAAAAAGTTTGAAACATACTACTTTAAAAAAAAGTATAAAGACATAATTGATCACAAGTATTTCAGATTAGGGTTGGTTAAACAAACAAGTGTTATCTTATGGTATTTTGGTCTTTTTGGATAGAAATGGTAGTATGAAACAAAAGAAAAAAAATAAATAGTAAAACACAATAGTGATAGTAAAGAAGTGGTATACTAGCTAATTTGCTCCATGTAATATATTTGTCTACTTTGGAACGACATGTTTTCTTTGTATTGTATGTCATATCTAATAATAATAATAATAAAAGCAATTGGATCAAATAGCACGTTTTGATTAAAAAAATTATGTTTTGCTTACGCGTGTGTTTGCACACAAGCACGTGTAGACAAGCAGAGCATATTTAGGAAAAAAATAGTTGGGGAATCATATATATAGAATAATAATAAAGGGGCAGCTTTAGAAATTACGTTGTAGTTTAGAGGGCCACAAGAAAAGATTTTTGAATTGGGATATACGTGAGGAAAACTATTTCAGCAAGGGTAATTTAGAGAGTATGGTATTCATAAGCAAAACAGTAGTTGAGAGTGTTGTGGAAAAAAAATAAGAAGGTATTTGAGAACAATTAGCGGGATAAGTAGGAAAAAAAAATGAAAATTATAACCTTTGAGATGATACCGGTTTATAGGATTGTAGTGAAAAAGAAAATATAAGTAAGGATGCCTTAAACAAAATAACAAGGACATTTAAAAAGATATTTAAATAAGGCATAGTTAAAAATATAAAATTTAGTTGGTTCAAAAAATAAAATTTAAAAAATTTAAAAAACAGAATAAGAAAAGACAAAAAGACTAGATCAAAATGACTGTTGATTTGGTCGAGACTAGGAAATAATAAAAGACATATTAGTTATTCCTATTTAAATGAAAATAGTACTTCAAACGATAATTAGTGCACATTATATTTAAAAATATGAAAAAAAAAACGTAAAAGGCCCAATTCGATATATATTTAAAAATCTGACCGCTGATATATATATTTAAATTACACACCATTATATTATGGAAATCTAATAAGATGAGCTTTAACGAAATAATTTAAATATTTTAAATAATCCTGAGAGAAAATCGAAATAGAAATTTAAAATAAAATTCTGAAAATAAACTCTATCTAGTCCAACAGATAACTACCATTTAAATTCCTTCCAAATCTTATTCTGCATGCATCTATACATGATACCAATCTACCTTGAAAAAAACCAATTCGTGATTGAGAGTTGAGTAACAAAGAGCCTGAACAAGGATGGAAACTAATGGGGTCGCCCATGAACATCCTCCTCCACAGGCACAAGAATCTAACATCAACATTAACGGTGAGTGGCAATTTTAGCCTTGTTAGTTTAGGTTTTTTTTTTTTTTTTTTTTTGAATTCGAAAGACATGAGAGAATTTCTTAAGGGTTTATAGGAATATTTGTTGAGGGTGATGGAATTTTAAGCATTAGTCTAACCAGTTTCACTACTCATGTTATTTATGCTCTTTTTAATCCGGTATTTAATACTAATATATCCTCAATAATAAAAAAAATTATGTGTAACCAATCATAAATAATTGTGGAGTTTTCTCTCTTTACATTCTTCGTGGTCTTTTCCTTTTGAACCGCAGCTCTTTTTTTTTTTTTTTTTTTTTGTGTCGTTGTTTTTGGTAGAACATGATCCATGAAACATAACTTTGTTATATACAGGAATGCATGGAGGACTTTAAATGAATTTGACTATTTTTTATTCAGTTTTTTTTTTTTTTTTTGGTATTCATATGGTGCTCTTTTTGAATGAATTTGACCTTTTTTTTCAGTTTTTTTTTTTTTTTGGCATTTATATGGTGCTCTTTTTTGAAGGAATTTGATTGTTTTTATCAGTTTTTTTTTTTTGGTGAGCAGATAATGAAGAAATAGACGACAACCCGATTGAGGAAGTGAGGTTGACGGTGTCAACAAGCGATGATCCCTCACAACCTTGTCTGACGTTTAGAACATGGGTACTAGGCCTGTTATCATGTGTCCTCTTATCCTTTGTGAACATGTTCTTCGATTACCGCCAAAACCAGCTTTGGGTATCCTCAGTCTCTGCGCAGATTGTCGTCCTTCCTCTTGGCAAGCTTATGGCTGCGACACTACCAAAGAAGTCTGTCAAAGTCCCCTTCACAAGCTGGTCTTTTTCAATGAACCCCGGGCCTTTCAATCTGAAAGAACACGTCCTCATCACGATCTTTGCAAATTCCGGCGCAGGTGGTGTATATGCGATTAATATCGTTACGATAGTCAAGGCATTTTATCGCCGGAGTCTCCATCCCATCGCAGCCTTTCTCTTGTCACAAACCACTCAGGTTTTTTTTTTAATTTAATGATGTGATTAAGAACTTGTTATTTTGTTCAACTTTTGGATACCTCTAGGTACGAATGAAGATTGCGACGCCAATGGATTAAAAAAAAAAAATCGTAAGTTTAAGTAGTTGTGCACGTTTTGGACCTCAGGACATCGAAGAATCATGAGTTGATAAATGTGATCTGAGGTTTTGTCATATGCCGGCATGAGGAACTTTTATAATTTGTGAATAGCTGTTGAAATTTTTGGGCCTTAGGATGAAAAAATTTTCAATGCCAATGGGAAAATTTTGTTTCTATTTTATAAATAGTATTTATGGATATTTTGTAGTTTTTCTTCTCTCTCTCTCTCTATAAATATATTCTTTTGCTTTAATGGATATTTTGGAGCGTAGGATGTAATTTTGACTTGAAAATTTTTAGTTTTTTGGCTTTGGATGATATACAATCACGAGTGAAAAGTTGTCATGAATTTTTTTTTATTGCCAATTGTTTTTTTTAAGTTAGTGAAAAATACTTGTGAATATTTTGGACATTACAATATAAATGTGAGTTGAAAACTTTCAGTTGCTTGGCTATGGATGGGCTGGAATATTCAGAACGTACCTTGTGGACTCTCCTTACATGTGGTGGCCTGCAAATCTGGTCCAAGTCTCTCTATTCAGGTATTTTATAATTTTATTTTCATGCACTTAAGCAAATTCAGTATTAAATCTTAATGAAAAGAAGCAAGAAAAATAGTTTGTGTTTGTTGAGTAAAGTTTTGGGCATTGGTCATACTTGGCGCTGCATAAGAAGGAAATAAAATTATGTTTTGATTCAAAATAAACAAAAGTAGTTTTCTATGTACAAATTGAAGTTTTAGGGTATTAAACATTTTTTTATGCATGAGAAGGAACAAAAAATAGTCTTAATGAATGGAGCAAGGTAATTAGACATTTTTTGAGCAAATTAAATCTGAAAAGTAATTTCTACATGCTAATTAGAGATTTGGCATTAATCAATTTTTTATTTTTCTTTTCTTTTTGGAAAAAAAATTTACATCTGTACTACAGGGCATTGCATGAGAAGGAAAAGAGATCAAAGGGAGGACACACCAGGCTGCAATTCTTCTTCCTGGTGTTCATCTGCAGCTTCGCTTATTACATCGTTCCGGGCTATTTCTTCCCATCGATAAGTGTCATCTCTGTCGCTTGCTTTATATGGAAGGACTCCATCACTGCACAGCAGCTTGGTTCTGGTCTCAAGGGATTTGGAATTGGCTCATTCGGTCTTGACTGGTCTACTGTTGCTGGCTTCCTTGGCAGCCCTTTGGCTACTCCTGGCTTCGCCATCATCAACACCTTGGTTGGGTTTGTGCTCATTCTTTATGTGGTCACCCCAATATTATATTGGACCAACACTTATGAAGCCAGGAAGTTCCCACTCATTTCATCTCACACCTTCGACTCAACTGGCAGAGCCTACAACCTTACTCGGGTCTTGAATCAAGAGACATTCACCCTTGATCAAGAAGGTTACAGCAATTACAGCAAGCTCTACCTAAGCATTTTGTTTGCCTTGAATTACGGCTTGAGCTTTGCAACATTGACCGCTACGATATCTCATGTTGTGCTCTTCCATGGAAAGTAAGTGTTTTTTTAACTTGGTTTATCCTACAAAATGAATTCTTCTGAGCTGAATTCTTCTGAGCTAATATTTTCTTAATGTGATGAGCAGAACAATATGGCAGCTGTGGAAAAAGACGACAAGTGCAGTGAAACAGGAGGCTGCAGATATCCACACAAGGATAATTAAGAAGAACTACGAAGCGGTGCCTCAATGGTGGTTCCACATCATCTTGATTTCAATGGTGGCTCTCTCAATTTATGCCTGTGAGGGTTTTGGAAAGCAGCTTCAACTTCCATGGTGGGGAATCCTATTGGCTTGTGCGATTGCGCTTTTCTTCACCTTACCAATTGGAATAATTCAAGCCACAACCAACATGGTATGGTCAAGTGGAAAAAAACTGCAAATATATATCATTTGGGTTTTGTTCTATTTGATGATTCCACTAATCGTCTTCTTATTCATTTCTTTGTGCAGCAACCAGGATTGAATGTGATCACAGAATTAGTTATTGGGTATCTTTACCCTGGAAAGCCTCTTGCTAATGTGGCATTCAAGACATATGGCTACATCAGCATGTCACAAGCTCTTGGATTCCTTGGTGACTTCAAATTGGGTCATTACATGAAGATCCCTCCCAAGTCCATGTTTATTGTGCAGGTAACAATTTCAAAGTCCCATCATTCACTTGACATCTCTTGACTTTTCCAAAACAAACTAATGCCAATTACTAATTGGTAGAATAGTCATTCACCCACGGCATGGTCCTTCCTTTCCTTCTTGTGTGTTTCAGCTAGTTGGGACGGTAGTTGCGTCCACCGTCTACTTTGGAACGGCATGGTGGCTTCTCTCCACCGTCCCGAACATCTGCGACACTTCATTACTACCCGATGGAAGCCCATGGACATGCCCAGGTGATGATGTCTTCTACAACGCTTCCATCATTTGGGGCGTTGTTGGACCTGCAAGGATGTTCACCAAGCAAGGTATCTACCCCGAGATGAATTGGTTCTTCCTAATTGGGCTACTCGCACCCATTCCAGTATGGTTGTTGTCACGCATATATCCCAACAAGAAGTGGATCCGCTACATCAACATGCCGATCATCTTTGCAGCCACTGGAGGCATGCCACCATCGCGCTCGGTGAACTACATTACATGGGGAGCTGTGGGCATATACTTCAATTTTTATGTCTACAAAAAGTACAAGAGTTGGTGGGCAAAGCATAACTACATCTTATCAGCTTCTCTTGACGCTGGAGTTGCTTTCTTGGCCATTCTCCTCTACTTTGCCCTACAGTCCAAGGAAATTTGGGGGCCTAACTGGTGGGGTCTTGAAACGGGTGATCATTGCCCTTTGGCTAGCTGCCCGACAGCACCTGGGGTGGTAGCCAAAGGTTGTCCAGTCCTTTAGATTTTTTTTTTTCATTTTTTTGCTTTTCGTTTCAACTAGGAATTAGGCATTCACTTTGGTTTTTAATTTGCATTTTTTTTGTTTTATATATTCTGGGCAATAATAGAAAAAAATGATTATACATCTGACGTTCTTTTCCTTAGGGACTATAGTTTGGAGTAAATTCTACATTCTTAATGGAAGATCATTCTTCTTCTTTTTCTTCTTCTTTTTTAATCAAAATATGGGTTGGAGTTGATTTGCTAATTAGCTGAAGAACGTTCTTACTTCTTACCAAGTTGCAATGAATTGAATATCCATAGTTTACGTCATCCAAACCACAAAAAATAAATAAATAAAATGAAAAATATTTGTTTAAATGGCGCCATTATCATGGGTACTTCTTTCGTGCAGAATTAAACTGCTGCTTTTCGTTGCAACAAAGTTTTTTCATTTTTATTCGAAGACACTCTTATCGTAAAGAACAAATACTAATCCTTTTCTCCGAGACAATCCACTAGAAAAGGAAGCCCAATTGTACATCCACTAGAAAAGTAAGTTCAATTGTCTGGTGTTTGTTGTTGTTGTGTTTTTTTTTTTTTTTTTTTGCTAAGTATATAGAATTCTTTATTTTTTTTATTGCTTTTATTTTATGCAGTAAAATATAGTTACATGCCGTCTATTTTTTTTAACCGATAAGCAAATTTTTGGAAATCATAAAACTCTTTGAAATTTAGAATTTGAGGCTAAATACAATGCAACTTTTTAAAATCAAAAGCTTAGCACTATCTTATATCTACTCTAAAATTTTATGGATCGTATGGTAGTAGAGAGCAAATTGTAACAGTTGAACTTGTTAGGGATTAATGACCAATTCGTATGTCTTTTGACGCTAAGCCATTTGTCTAAAATTGGTCAAATGCGATAGCAGAGAAATATAAGTGTGAAAAAGTTAAAAAAAAAAAGCGCTAGAATTTATATTGGTTCACCTTTACTTTACTGTAAGAGCTTCGTTTACTGTGACGTTTGAGGTTTTGACATGACATTGAGAAAAAGTTGTACAAGGGAGCTTTGGGGAGGCAGTAGCAATTGAAAATCATAAGTTACAGTAAAAAATGGAAGCTAGGGTGTGAATGTCCATGGCTTGGGGCAGAAGTAAATCCCTTTTCACAACTTATCTCTTCAGCTTCCTGATAAGAGTTGGTTTCGTCATTCAAATTTCAGTTGATTTTTCCAAGTTGAATTCAAACCACTTTCTTAATGGATTTCGAATTCCTCTTGATATTGATCTGATCAACCATGATTTTGTGACAGCCCAAAATCCCAATATAAAAGATTCTATGAAAACTATGGAAATATTCTTTAGAGCAGTCGACTTGACTGCTCTCTTAGTGATGTAGTCGATTTGTATTGATTGATTTTTTAGTAGATTTCCTGTTGTCTTCAGTGGAGGCCTTCTTTGACTCCTTTTGGTTGATGATTCCTTGACCTAGCTGACTTGAGTTGATAAGTGAACAGAGATTGAGGTACGAAATCTGACTCCAACAGTGGTCAAGTCATGAAAATGAAATTTAGGGAGCTGTGGGCACAAACTTCAAAGCATGTCTATATCTTAACCGCTTCTCTTGATGCTGGAGTTGCTTTCTTGGCCGTTCCCCTCTACTTTGCCCTTCAGTCCAAGGAAATTTGGGGTCCCAACTGGTGGGGTCTTGAAACTGGCGACCACAACCATCCGTCTTTCAACTAGTGCTCTCTGCAGAGATGCTTAAAAAGTGAACAACGTTGATAAAAAACCAGTCTTTTTATTAGTGATAAAACATCCTCTTTTAGTGCTTTTTTTTTTTTTTTTTGGTGAGAAGAGTATCCGAGAAGCTATAGTTCACATAACGTTTAAGATGGCCTTAAGGGAGACGGGCTGCAACTAATTAAAGAGAAGAAAAGAACAGATATTGGTGCTTAAAGTCTCAAGTGTGTGCAAGTTACAATGTACAGAAAATCCTTTTTTTTTTTTTTGGTTTAACGTGATCCACCAAACCGTCAAATAAAATAAAATAAAATCAAATAAAAAATAGTTGTTTAGATGATGAACAAATAGATCCAAGCACTCGCACAAAATGCTATTAAAAACACCCCTGCCATTATTACAGGCACCTCTTTGGTGTAGAATAAACCTTCTTCTTCTTGTTTTTAATTTTTTATTTTTATTTTTGATTATTATGCGAAGACATTCTTACTGTAAAAAAAAAAAACATTTTTTCCCTTAGACAACCCACTACAAAAGTATTGTAGTGGCCAAGTATTTAGATATCCATAATCAAAGGAGAAAAGCAAAACCAAATACAATACAACTTTTGAAAATTAAAAGCTTTGAAGAAACTTACATAAAAAAACATATTTAAGTGACATCCATCTTCTTATTTCATGGGTCACTTGGGTGATCAAGTCAGCAGTATGGGCCATATTGATTTTTCAGAATATTTTGGTTGAGAGAGATATTGGCTAGTACACCAAACAAAACCTACTCACTCATGAAATTCATCGCTTTTACTTGAAGAATTAAAACTAAAATAAGTTGATTCATTTTCTGAACTCACAATGAGAATAAGAACTACATATAGTTGGCCTCTCATGCTGTTACAAAACATGATAAGCCTCTAAAAATGGTTTTTAGCAAATTTTTTAGAGAAAAGTGCAAAGTTTTAGTAGTTGCAGAAATTAAAAAAAAAAAAAACCCACCTTATCCATACTTGCATTTGGAGTCTAGTTTTCCAACTACGTACACCTCAGTAAAGCTAATGATCCGCCTACAAATATTTCTTCAAGAACTTCTCTCCTTTACAGCTTTTGCACACGACTTTGAACACTTCAAAAAAGAGCTTCGGGAATTTACTTGTAAAATAGTCATCGAACCCTTCATATAGCGGTCCAACAAGATTCTGAAAGAGACAATACCATGTTAAGTGAATATTTAACATTAAAAAACCTAAATGTGTAAGAAGATGTATCATACTTATATACACTATAAAAAACTGGATTTTTAGTTACATTTTGTGACTAATGTTCAATTAATCACAAACTTTAATTTAATTTTTGTTGTGACAAACTTTTAACCACATGCGTTTTAGTCACAAAATGTTTCCGAGATTAAAAATCATGTGGCTAAAAGTTTGTCACAATAAAAAGTTATCTAAAGTTTGTGATAAAATGTACATTAATCATAACATTTTGTTGTGACTAAAATTTTTGTTAAAAACTGTTGTGATTAAAAGTTCAATGTTTTGTAGTGTAGTATTATAATCACCTGAATGTCTTCTAAACCCTTGTCGTAATAATGATTCAACATGTTTCGAATCAATCGCAACAAGTCTCGAAGACTATCATTGTAATTTGCGTGCTGGCTCATGAGCGTGAACACTTCTTGATTAATCTGATTCTTCCAACTTATGGTACCAAAAACTGTGCCTTCAATAGATTTGAGTTTTTGTCGAAGTTTAGTGTTCTTGCTTGCACAATCACTACTGTCGTGCAGGAAATTAAGTCTCGTCTCTGCATCCCAGAACAGTGGATGGTGGAACACCTCATTTGCTTTTGGCCTGCCAAGAATAACAAGTGTAATGTTCTCCTCGTCAAGTAAAACTTTTAAGCCTACTCTAATGTTCTCCAATCCACTTTGTACAACAGTAAGGCCTTGTCACAAACAATATATAATTTCAATTTTGATAGAAGTTGCTGCGCATTGGCAAAAAAATAGTAAAATTCTTCTAGACGGTGTAAATTTATCGACAAGTAAGAACTCCTTGGTGTAATTATAATCACAAAGCCTTGTTCTCTGCATCGGTTCAAGCTCTCCTGAAAACTATTCCCGATACAAAAGCCATGAAAATTACCTTGCAATCGTACCCTACTAGACTACACTTCCACCATACTATTTATCTCATACACATAATTCTACGAACCTAAAATATTTAGCTCTCCAATTTCACAGAGACACCACAAAATACCAACCGTGCATTATTATTCCACAATTGACACAAGTTTTCGCCACACATGCAAGGATGAAAATATTGTTATCGGTAGAAATACTGGTACTCTAATTGGCACAGTACCTCAATTGCTGTTGGCCTGCCAAGGATAACAATTGTATTTTTCATCAATATTTGAGGATTCAAGTGAGGTGTTGAGTTTCTTCTCAAGTAATCCTTTTAAAACTGTTCTCCAATGCACTCGGTACAACGGCAACGGCCGCAAGGTTTATTGTCATAACGTGATATAATTTTATTATGCTGAAGATTTTTAAAATGAGCTGCTAATAGCTTAATAATTACTAATTAGTTTCATAAGGTATCACGTGCCATTTAGAAGGGGAAAAAAGATGAAAGAAAGAAAAGGGTATCATTTACCTTTTTTTCTAAAGCTTTTCAATATATATATACACACACACACAAGTATTAATTATGTAGATTTCATGTAGAAGGAAACTATATAGTCTCACCTTTCTTCAGGATCAGCTTTCAATAAAAGAGAAATAAGATGAGAAGCTTCTGGGAAATTCTCTATCCGAGACAGGTGCGGCTTTTTCTTTCTCTTAATATTCTCATCACGTTCATGGTCCCCAAATGGATGCCTACCACGAGTGATAACATAAAAGAGGATGCAACCTAAACTGAACAAATCCATCGCACTCGTTTGTCGTCCATGAAGAAGTTGTTCAGGCGCTTTCCACCCTGTAGCGGCGCAACCTATTCATGATTCCCAAAAAATATGCAACTGAGACTAACATTGAAGACAGTGAGAAGCAGTTCAAAACTGTCTATGAGAATATATTCTCAACAGATGTTTACAATGAGACTAATACGTTTATAGCTCAAAGCCTCAAGCGTTTATTGAAGCGTATATATTAAGTAATTAACAAAAGGAAGCCTTATTTTCTAGCTAGGTAGTTCTTTGGACGTATAAGGTTACTCTAGAATTGGTTAGAATAGTCAAGATGATAGAATTAGATTGATCCACGGCCAGTGTCACAATATGTATAAATACAATGTTTAAGATAGGAACATGAGAGCACTGACCAGTCAAATGGTTACTCAAAGAGGACTTATTCTCAGCAAGTCTTTTGCTGATGCCCATATCAGAAATCTTTGCACATAAAGTTGAGCTTCCCTTAGTTATCAAAACGTTTTGGGGCTTTAAGTCTCGGTGAACCATACGCAACCCGTGTAGATGAACAAGCCCAGAAACCATGTCCCTGTGTGAGATCACAGATTGAAAATATAAATTATAAGATCAGGTGATCAATTTAGCTAGCATGAGGTTTTTGGTGGTGGGTTCAACTCGAACTCACCCGCCAATTAATTTTTTTTTAATTAATCCCTAAACTAAGAAAACAAGAACACAAGCTCTCTTTTTGTTTTCCTTCTCCAATCTCCACTTCTTCCTCTCATCTCTTGTCAGTTTTCACGAAAATAAAAATTTAAAAAAACTTATTTTGTTCAAACACCATCATCTAACATCTACTCTCCCCATCACCAACCCAGATATCCTAAATTTCATCTCTCATTCCCTTTCCGTATATCCCCATCCCAAATCAATTCACAAAAAAAAAAAAAAAAAAATTTCCAGACACCATATACGTGTTCAGACATTATAATCACCACCACTTAAAACCATATATCCAACACCTCTCAACCACACCTAAATCTTAAAAAAAAAAAAAAAATCTCGTGTAGAAGAAGAATAAGAGCCCGTTCGGTTCGAGTATTTGAATAAAGTATTTGAATGAAGATTTAAATTTTCGTAAGAGAAAATATTGTAGCAAAATAATTCGAACCGTGATTTGAACCACGAAACAAACGCACCTTAAAAATAAAAGAGTGCAATATAGTGTGTGCATTTGCCTGTTGGCCAATAAGTGTGATATATTATATCTATACTTATAAGGCTAAAAAAGGTGGATTCAGCATTATATATATTTATACGTGTATACAGTGCGTGCAAAGATACATGAAAGTGTGAGTTAAAAAAAAAGGTAGTGGAGAGTGTGTGCAGCCATGCAGATGCAGCGTATGAGACAAGTAGACAACATTGAAGTGTGTTTTGTGCAAAGAGTGAAACTAAAAAAACTAAAAAAATACATTAGGCCCAACAGTAGAAGCCCAACCCGTCGCAAACCACCCGCAAACTGCCTGCAGTTCTACGGGTGGCCTGTGGTTTGCTTATCTGCTAACCTGTCATTCAAAAAACAAAAAGACCCACCCTCACCCGAAACCGCCAACCCCCCACCCGTTCACCCCTAACACAGTGAAGAGATATTAATTCAAAATCCAATTTGAGTAACTTTATAAATTGAGCTCAGCTATGCATAACATGATTTAAAGTTAACTAACCGCATCAATTTTAGTAATAATGGTGATGGACGGCCATAAATTTCTTTGTGAAGCGTAACATCTCCCAAAATATTCTTCAGATTCTCTAAGCGGTCTTCCACATATACAGTCACAGATCCCTGTACTGCAATGAATTTCGTTTGATACAAACTCGTATTGATCAAATGATTCCGCCGAATATATTTTGATGAGGTCATCAAAACTGCAGTCACAGCGCTCCAGAGCAAGATAAACAAAGTCTTTGTCTTGTTCTACTCCATGATACCTTACTATATTCGGGCCATGATCAGTTGCTATTAGATTCTGGATTTCTTGGTCAGCAAGTTTAATGTGACTTTGAAGAAGGCGTTTCACAGCTACTGGTCTGCCTTCATAAGACCCCTCATAGACAACGGTTCCATCGGTGCCTTGACCAATTTCCTTTGATCGAAAAACCACTAGTTTTTCCCCTATCCACCTCTGATTTTTGTCGAATGGTTCTTCTGAGCTACAAGTAGCACTGCAATCTTCTCTATGCTGATCATTTGACAATAAATGTAGAAATCTGACATCATCCTATAGAATGAAATAGAACAAAGGTGAAATGGTTGATAAATAATAACTTTATGGAAATATTATGAGTAATTCTAGAATTATAGAGGAGTGTAACAAGTAAATTAAATCAATTCAAAATTATGTGGGATGTGATCAATTTAAAGATAGACTAGACATGCCAATAAAACTATTTTGACAATTTAAAGTAAAATTTGTCTTTCATTTTATGATTCGTGACTTTGATTTATGATTTTTAGAACTAAATATTGCTTTATGGAAGAGGATGTCAGGTTGTTTAAAAAAGGTCTAACACTTGTAAATGTAGGAGATAATGTATCAGGGTGAGAAATAATAATATATTGATTCCTCCCTCTGAAAAGCTAGTTGAGAGTGAGTTTCAGTCCCAACTCAATATCTTACCCAAAAACAACAAAAAGTAACCAAATGGAAACAAACAAAAGGGTGAAGCGTCAACTAATGGTTGAAAATCTGGTAGAGAAAGAGAGAAAACTTCAAGAGGTAGGGGCAGAGGTAATTTTAATAGAAACAATGTGAAGAAAGGCCATCTCAGAGGTGCAAAATATGTAAAAGAAGTAGTCATATTGAAGAAGATTGTCAGTTCAAAGGAAAGCCACAATGCTACAATTCTAAAAAGTTTGGCCACTTGCGGAAGGATTTTAGATTTAAGAATACTCAACAAGCCACTTATGTTACTGAGAAAGGCGGTGAATCTAACTTGTTTTATGCCTCTTTGAGTGCTCTAGAATCAAAAAATGATGCATGCTACTCAAGTACGGGTTGCTCAAAAGATGAAGCCGGTGGTATTTGGACAGCAGTTGTACCAACCATATGATGGCAAATAAATTTTTTTTTATTGATATGGAAGCTGCAAGTTCAAAAGTCAAGCTTGGAAATAGTACTTTGGTGGATGTGAAGGGAAGAGGAACATAGGAGTCCAAACCAAGAAGAAATCAAGATTTATTCATGGTGTCTTGTGCGTGCCGGACTTGGATCATAGCTTGCTAAGTGTTGGGCAGCTTGTGGAAAAGAAAAGCTTATTCTAGCAAAGCTGAAGATCGAAAGCCAAAGCTTTGTAATTGATTCCAAGCATGGCAGCAGCGTGGCTTTTAGAATTGATGTAGCTAGTGATTTGTGGCTATGGCGCTTAGGCATCTAATTTTTCAGTCTCAAAGAGTTCTTCATCAAAAAAATATGGTGCAGGAACTTCTAAAAACTGAAGGAAAAGATGTTTGTGAAGGTTGTGCACTTGGAAAGCATCACCGACAACCATTCACAAAAGGAGCTGCTTGAAGCAAAGAAGCCATTGGAGTTGATTCATACAGACACATGTGGGCCAATGCAAATATGCTCTCATTCTCAAAACAGGTATTTCATCCTCTTTATTGACGATTTTATAAGGATGACGTGGGTGTATTTTATGAGAAAAAAATCTAAAGTTTTCACCATTTTTAGTAAGTTTAAAATTCTTGTTGAGAAGCAAAATGGTCATTTTATAAAAGTGTTGGGAAGTGATAAAGGCAAAGAGTATACATCAATAGAATTTCATCAATTTTGTGAAGATGAAGGTGTAGAAAGACAATTAACTATTGGCTATACTGCACAACAAAATAGGGTATCCAAAAAGAAGAACCAAACCGTGATGGAGATGGCGATGTCTATGCTACATGAGAAGAAACTTCCAAAAACATTTTGGGCTGAAGTTGTTAATATAGCTGTGTACTTGATTAATAGATGCCCAACTAAACTTGTATGGAACAAGACTCCAATTGAAGCTTGGAAAGGGAGGAAGCCATCAGTGAAGCATTCGAGAGTCTTTGCTAGTATTTGCTATGCTCAAATTCCAAAAGAAAGGTGATACAAGCTTGTTGAGGCTACTGAGAAATGTATTTTTATTGGTTATAGCTCTCAACCAAAAGGCTATAAGCTATACAGTCTGAAGATCAAGAAAGTTATCGTTAGTCGAGATGTGTTGTTCGATGAAAATGCAACATGGAATTGGTAAAAAGAAGAAGTTGAAAGAAATGTTGTTGCCCCGGTTGTATTACCTCAAGAATCAACCAATGAAGATGAAGAAGATGAAACACAATCAAGTTCACCATCATCACTAAGCAGTTCTTCAAGCTCATATTCATCATCACCAAGCTCAACTCCAAAGAAAATGAGGAGTTTGACTGATGTTTATGACAGATGCAATTTTGGTATTGTTGAACCAGAAAAGTTTGAAGAAGCTGTAAAGCATGCAAGAGTGTTGGAGGAAGGCTATGCAAGAAGAGATTGATGTTGTTGAAAAGAATCAAACTTGGGAGTTGGTTAAGAGACCAAAAGAAAAGAAAGTTATAGATGTCAAGTGGATCCACAAGGTCAAATACAATTCTGATGGGACAATGCAAAGAAAAAAGGCGAGACTTATTGCTAAAGGCTATGCCCAACAGCCCGACATTGATTTGGAAGAAACCTTTTCTCCAGTTGCTTGCCTAGACACTATGAGAGCACCTATTGCGCTTGCTGCCCAAAAAGGTTGGTTGTTATGCCAACTTGATGTTAAATCTACTTTCTTAAATGGAGAATTAAAGGAAGAAGCATATGTAGAACAACCTCAAAAGTTTTGTAACTAAAGGAGAAGACGACAAAATCTACAAGTTAAAAAAAGGCTTTATATGGACTCAAACAAACCTCGAGAGCTTGGTACAGTCAAATTGATGGTTATTTCTTTGAAAAAGGATTTTGCAAGACTAAAGGTGAGCCTACTTTATATGTAAAGCATCAAGGTCAGTCCAATATACTTATTGTTGCCTCATATGTTGATGACTTGGTTTTTACTGGAAATGATAAAAAGATGACTGAAGAATTTGAAAGGGAGATAATGGTGAAATTTGAAAGGAGTGATTTGCAGCTGTTACATCATTTTCTTAGCATAGAGATCTATCAAGATGATGATGCGATCTTCATTTCTCAAAAAGAAATATGCTAGAAAAGTCCTCAAAAAAATCAGAATGTACGGACGCAAATCAATGGCCACTCCCCTCATTCATAATGAAAAATTAGTGAAGGAAGATGGGGAAAGGAAAGTTGATGAGGCTTTTTATAGAACTTTGGTTGGCAACTTTCTTTATCTCACTTAGACACGACCGAATATTATGTTTGCTGCAAGTTTGCTTCCAAGATTCATGAATAGCCCAAGCCAGAAGTATTTTGGCGTTGGAAAAGAGTCTTGAGATATGTTCAAGGAACAATGAGCTATAGAATCAGATTTGGGAGAAGTTCTAAAGTGAAACTGATTGGCTTTTGTGATCGTGATTGGAGAGATTGTCTTGATAATATGAAAAGCACCTCTGGTTATGCATTTTCTCTTGGCACTGGTCTGTTTTCATGGCTATCCAAAAAGCAACAAACTATTGCACGATCTTCAGCAGAAGCGAAATATATGTCAGCCTCAATTGCAACTTCTCAAACTATATGGCTTAGAAGAATTCTTGAAGTTATTAGAGAGAAATAAAAAGAAGCTATAGAGGTATTTTGTGACAACAAATCAGCAATTGCAATGGCAAAAAATACATGTTTTCATAGCAGGACTAGGCACATTGCAATCAAATATCTTTTCATTCAAGAGGCCATCGAGGATGGTGAAGTTCAACAACAAATTGCAGAAATTTTTACAAATGCACTTGCAATAGCAAATTTTCAACAACTCAAATCAGCACTTGGAGTTCAAGATCAGCACATTAAGCGAGAGAATGTCAATATTTAATGTGCTAAAATATTACTTCTTTTACTATAGTTTAGTTAATGTAACTATGGTTAAGTTAAAAGCCAAACAATGGCTATAGAAATGAACCTTGTATGGCTCAGATATGAACCTGGGAGTGTATTAGTGAAGGAAGTGATTGTCATTTTGTATCTAGAAAAATCAGATCAAGAAAAAGGGGGGTTTTGTTCTTTTTTTTTTCCTCCATCTGCGCCACGTATTTCCTCCTGGATCAATACTTTCGATGGTGATTTTTTGCTCAAACAACAGCCAACATTTTGCAATTAGTGGTGCAACTAAAATTGACATTTAAGATATGTTAATTCACTAAATCATATACTTAAAGTTGTTTACACATGAACGAGAACTTACGCATTTTTGGACGCCTCTTAAGAACTTTTTCACAAGCTCAGTCGTCTGTGGAGTGGGATTTTCTTTCTGTGAAGTTGCAAACGATAGGTATCAATCCTCAATCGCTAATTAAAGAGAGTAAGAAAAAACATATCAAAAAAGCATGAATGAATATGGGATTACATGGCACTCTTGACCTCTTGGGGAAAACCAAAAAAAGCTATTTGCATATTCAAAGAATAAAGTATATACCAGACTTTTGAGTATGTCTTCAGCAAAAATGATGATATCCTATCATAGATCAAAGAAAAAAAAAAGGCATCTATATGGTTAAAAAAGAACAAAAATAGAATGACATATAGTGATTAAAACAGTTGGAATACAAAGCAAATGAGCAAATTAGTACCCTCGGCTGCATCGAATCGAAGGAATCCTTAGACCCCGACATGTTCTGCTTTACAACGACATCCATGGCGTCTTGCTATATTTCCTATCAAAAGAAACGTCGTTCATTCCCCTTTAATTCTCAAGTAATTAAAGCACACGATCTTTTGCGGGGCATGCTAACTAGATAGTTAACATGGAAGTACTGTAAACAATTATCAAAGTACTCAAGAACTGAATATTTGATCAAAATAAACAAGAAAGCTTAGACGATGAGTGAGAGAGAAAAGGAGAAGTTTACACGATAAGAGAGAGAGAAGAGGAGGAGGAGGAGGAAGAGGGTCAAATGGGTGAAAAAATGGGAAAGGACAGGAAAGAAAGACGTGCACAACAAGTGATGAACAGTCAGACATGTGAAAGAAAAATAATGGAGTGGGTGCGGCCTTTTCAACGGAGCACTAGAGCGGGCTATATTACTTTTTTGTTTTGAAATAAATAACATAAAATTATAATTTCTAAAAATAAAATAAAATTATAGCATAAATTATGCTATAAAATATACCCTTTCAGTAGGGAATTGTAAATTAGATTTTTATGGAAAAGAATGTCTGTTTTGGATAGATATTATTTTGACATAATTTTAATAAAATTAATGTTTAGAAACATGCAACATTGATTAGATATTTTCTCATACCTTTTTTTTAAATCTTACATTTTAATAATAAAAAAAATTATATTTTATATTTTAAATTGAAGCACATTTATATCTTTAGATTTTAAAGTTGTGTTCTATTCTTATCTTTCCTTATAATGAACAATTTAACCACAAAAAATATTTACATGCCTTGGTAAAATAAAAAAGTTAGAAAGAAATGTAAGAGTTTAACATGAATTGAAAATGTAAATGTATAATGTGATGTAGTCTTATATCACAAAAAATAATATAATAACTTAGGAGTAATTTGGATAAAGATGTTTATAAAAAAAATGTAGAAACAAAATAATAATAATAATAATAAGAAGAAGAAGAAGATCAGTGCAGCATATATGGTTCTTGATAAATTTCTTTATCATTTGGCGCTCGTAAATATATAACTTACATATCATGTGTACATAATTCTTTAATTTTTTTAATAATTCAATGATTAGAAATTTAAATTCGCATCTTTAGAGAAAATAGTTTAAGGATTTTTTTGAGATAAAAATAATAAATTTCATAAAAAATTAACAGAGAATTTATGCATGAGACTTTTTTAATTTTAAAGACTATTTATAAAACAAAATTAACACTAAAAGCTTATATTAGAAAAACCGATTTTAGAGAGAAATTTAAAAATTATTTATGTATTTATCCCCAAAAAGATATAAATATTACATATATCAAAAAAAAAAACCTTTTCAATATGTTAGGCACCATGCCCAATCAAACATTGAATAAAAACGTACCACTATAATGAAAGCAGGGTTTGTTGATAAGGGGTCCAGTTTTTTAAAACAAAATTATATTAAGATGTATATATATATATATATATATGTAAGTTTTTGTTTATTAAATTAATTTATAAGAAAACATCAATTTAAAAAAATGAGTCTAATTTATATACATAATATTATATTAAACTTAAAACCTTTTTATTTTAAAATAAAAAACTAAGAGGCCATGGCCCGTCAGTGGCTCGATGTAAAAATGGAAAGTAGGAGGGGCCTGAGGTTTGAGCTTCACGACAAACGATGAGTGTATTTAAAAAACTAATTAAAATTTTAAATTAATACTTAAGAATTATTATATAAGATAATTTTACACTAGATTTTTATTTATTTTTGTTATAATATACAACTTTACGGTATAAACTCTATTTTGTTTTTCAGCCGATAGCGATCGTGGCGGACACAATTATGCGGAAGCCACTCATGGAGAAGATTAAGGAAGTGTTTGACAGTAATGAAAATCATTTAATTTTTACTATTGAAAATAATATAAATTTTTTATATATTACAATAATAATATAATATATAATATACCTGTTACAATAAATATGGTTCTCAACGTTAATTTTTCCCACCTTTTCAAACATCTTATAAAAATTTCAAGCTAAAAGCGATCGTCGCAGCATGATGACGTGGGTCGTGGAGAAAATTAAACATCTTAGCTAGCCTAGCTCCAGGCCGGTGCTTTCTTTTCACTAACTTGCCAGAGGGTCATCATGAAGATTCACGTGATAACTTACCTTCAAAACTACTCGTAGTATCATATAACGAAACAAGTATATTACGGGGGCGACCGCAGGGAAGAAGGCCCATTTTCCTCGTCCGTGAGAGGGAAAATATTGACCCAATCAAAAACGAATGTTTTAAAAGTAGTGGAGCACGGTAAAAAGTAGTGGAGCACGGTAAACAATATAGAGTCAACTACGTTCAATCAAATTCTTATTTTAGATTTTTTTTTTTTTTTTGTTTCTAAAGGAGGGGAATAGCGGACGACCATGGCAGAGTTAAGAGGGAAAAATAAAGGAGAAGTGAAGAAATCAGACAGGAAAATGCGGAGGGCAAAGACCAAAAAAAAAAAAAAAAAGATTGAGAGCAACCTATATTGACACGTGGCAGCGTGGGAATGGAGGAGGAAATGGAGCTTCTGCTTTTTATATATGTATTTCTGTATACAGATAGATATAGATGATTACAAATAGGATTAGAATTTGAATAAAATCATATCAACCAGTTGGATTTTTCTTCAAACCCTAACATGTCATAGCAACCCAAGCAGCCTCCATTCAGCATTACGAGGGGAAAAAAAGACCCAAGCAGATTAGGAATCGCATCGTGACGAGGTCACGCTCAGAGGATGGTTCACGGGCTACCCCGACGGCAGAAAGTACCCTTTTTTTTTTTTTAAATAGATGTTTGATATTTTGAGGCATTAATCTTCTATTATTCCTTGGAGAAAGTTTGTAATGGCTCTCTTTTGCAGAAACGGTTCCCTTTTTTGTCACAGATCCGAAACTAACTATTTACTCATCATCTTGAGAAGGTATAGGCATCATTTTCTCTTCTCAATAGTAATTTACACGTAAAATTTCGAGACTTGAGAGATGCATTAGAATGCCACTTTGAAAACCTAAAGCCAAATTGTCTAGGAATTTTAGTTTACTATAGTCTATAAAAACTTTATAATATTATACCTTATTTTGTTATATATGTAGTGTGTAAGAGGATAGAGCAATATATTATTTACAATTCAAACCAAAATCTTATTAAAAGTTAAAAAATAAAATTTAAAAAAAATAAATGATGACACAAACATGCAAAACGTCACACTAATATTTTATTTCATTTAAATTTTTATTTTTTTTTTGTCGAATAATGTATTACGCTATCCGGGTCTTACCAAACAAGGCAACACAAAAGACCCTTGGATAGCAAAATAGTTGAGTTGATTTTTATTTTCTTTTCTCTTTATTGAGTAAGAAATGGATAGGATTTGAAAGGACTTCCGATTGCGACGAATGTTTGTTAGTTAACTAAGTTGAACTCTTGTGTCATTGTGGGGGGATAAATTGCTTTGCTTAAGCACTCATTATATTGAAATATTCCTGAAGACTAGGAGTTTGCCTCTTTTATAATAGTATAATAGTATAGGTTCTAAATGAAATCAAAACACATTGATCATTGGCCATGCACATGAACCGCTTATTCATGTATTTTTTGTATCTTTTTAATAATATCCTACTACATTAAAGTACAATATTAATTAAAATATTATATCAATAATCATATCAATTAATATTTAATTAACGTGATAAAAGAATAAAAAACATAACAATTGTCCGTTTTAACAATTAATGAATTCATTGTTATTAAAAAAAAAGGGGGGCGGGGGGGGGAAGAACTCTTTTGTTGTCGTTTTCTTCCCACCTTTTGGGTTGGGTAGGAAGTGAATCTGGTTAAAAATTAACAAACACTTTTAAAAGTACAGTGGTTTTATCAACTTTTTTTTTTCAAATAAGAAATTAGTGTCTCTCTTCCCACACGCCCCTCCTCCTCCACCCAGCCACGCACCCACCAACTGATCTCTCCCTCTGTCCTCTCTCTCTCTCGGCTCTTTGTAAGTAGCAGTTTGAACGTTCTGCTAATAGGATGTTTGACATAATAAAAAAAATTATTAATTAAAATTATTTTTATTATAATATATAAAAATTTTATATTATAATAATTTTTTTTATTGTAATATGTAAAAATTTTATACTATTTATAACTAAAATATCGGTTAAAATCACTCTTACTTGACAACACATAAATTTATCCAAAAAAAAAACATCTGGATGTACGGGGAATTCCGATTAGTACTCCCAAGCTTCCTCCACCTACGTCCTACCAATAATGGACATATTAGTTTTTTTTTTTTTGGCCGCTGGACTTATTAGTTTTTTTTCCTAATCAAATGGGAGAATACAAAATATTTGTGTACAGCACTTGCTATTAATGACTTACGTTTATAAAAAATAATTATTTTTGTGGTGAATATTATTGACACACAAGATACATATTCTTTTTTTTTTGGTGGCAAATTGAGATACATAACTTCTATTACATACAAAATGACTTTTTTCCTATCCAATTACTAAAACAGAGAAATAAAATGACATCACCAATGTTACTAATTTCCATTAGCTAGCTATGCTGTAAAATAAAGTTGTGACGATCATTCTTTACTCCAGATAATGAGTTTCTTTAATCAATTTACTGATTTGCCCTTACTTTATGTACTTGCATGTAGGGCATTTTTAATTTTGAGTCTTCCCATGCTACTTTGAGTAATATTACAACATTACCTCCCTCAACAACAAAAAAATAATAATAATAAAGAAAACCAAAAGCTGGATGTGGCCGGTTTTTATTATAGCATGGCAAAGTTTGTCTACACGTGGCAATCAGATTGTCGGTCTAAGTACCCAAAAAAAAATATAGGGGACCGAACGAAGAGGCCATTCTTAATACTACATAAGATATCTGGAAAGCCCTGTTCATTCAGACTCATTAACACTGTACATATAGCAGTGTTTTCTGCTTTTGCCCCTGGTTGTTTTTTCAATTTTTTTTTGTTTTCGTTTCTGTTGGTGGTTTCTCAGTCATCTTTGACTCTATGTGTCATATTATGGTTCTGCCCTTGGTTCAATTTCTCTTTCCCTCTCTCTTCTTTGTCCCCTTTTTTTTTTTGTTTTTTGTGTCATTTCATGAAATGTAGAAGAAAAAGTTCCAAAATTTCAAAAAAGAAAAGGTACATGCGGTCTCCACTTTTAATGTATGACTTGAAAAGACAAGAATGTGGTTTCCACTTTCCCACGATTCAAGATGTGTAGAAAATATATGGCTCTACTTTTACACGAAAGAAGACAAGAAGAATTATTTTTATTTTTAATATTTTTATTTTTTTATATATTCCAACGAAAAATTATTTCTAACAACTTTTTAAAAAATTAATTTTGACCATTTATAAACTATTTCATATTCTTTGTATTGTTTTTTTTTTCCCTTTTGTTTATGTTTTAAATATTAAAATATTGAACCATCATGAATTAGATAAATTTGAACTTTTTTTCTTTACTTTCATCGGTATCCAAGATTCTGCTTTGATTATCTTGATTATTATATTTATATATGATTGTATGTTTTAATTTGAAAGAAAAATACTACTTTATTTAACACTTACTTGGAAACTACAAATTATGAGAAGGAACAAGGTGAAGAAGCTGAATTTTGAGTTTAAAATTTATGAGTTTAATTTTTTTCCCCTCTGTTTTGGCTGTTTTGTCATACGACTTATCTCTCTCTTTTTTTTTTTTTGGGTCAATCTTACAATTGCTAGCAATAGCCAACAGTGTTAGTCAGGTCATTGAAAAATCCATTGAGTGTTTTTTTTTGTTTTTTTTTCTCTACAGATGATTTTTTAAGTAGCTCATAGGTCATAACAGAGATATTAACTTGTTTTTAATATAAGTGAAAATATTTTTATTTTGAAAAAAAAATTAAAAATTATGTTTAGTGTGTTTTTAAAATTTTTATGTCAAAAAATATGTAAAAATATTTTTAAAAATTTTAAAAATAAAAATAAACTGGGTTCCAGGTTGTTGGTATATTAACTAGCTCATAACGGGGACGGTTCCATGCTGGAAGAATCTGTTCCGGTTGAAAGCCTCAACTCCCTCTATCATAACATACGTCTATCTCCAGCCATCATGTCCTTGAACGTTTTTTTAAAAGTGAAACTTGATACATGTATTTAAAACTTGATACATGTATTTCTTTGGTGTGGAGTCGTTTTTGGCATCTTCCAAATCATTTAAAAGCACAGGGAATCAGTTGATGACAGAAACTACTTTTATGTTTTTTAACATACACTAGTTTTATGTTTAGTTGATGTTTGATTAGTCAAGAAAATACAAGTGTATTGGGTTGTTAATTATGACAAAAAAATTGAATATTAAAATTTCTGCATTCACATCAATCTCTTACCCACTATGAACCTTCCCCAATATTTGTCACTCCAAAAAATAAAAGTCTGTCTTTCGTAAAAATAATATAAACCATTTTTTTAGTTACAAATAGTATAAAATTTTGACATGTTATATTAATAATAAAAAATTATTATATTATAAATTTTTTATATAGTATATTAAAAATAATTTTAACCAATAGTTTTAACCACTCTGTTAAATACCTTATAAAATTCTCTCAATCTCTCGATCATCAATTTTCTTCCCTTCTCTTTGGTGTAGTCGGTGGGTGGAAAAAAAACTATACTTAGCAAAGCCTCTCATGGATAATCTCATAATAATGAAGAGAGTGATGTCCATTAGCCTTCGACACAAATAAGTAGCACATCTTAGTCAAATGTCTTTGGATTCAAACTTATCTCCTTGGCAAAATTAAAATACCACAACCCATCAACCTGTCTTTTCCCATGATTTTTATTTTTTATTTTTGGCCAAAAACACATCATGATCTTCTTAGCCCACTGCCAACCACGTGTATAGTCCTTGATGCAATTATGCCCATTACACTGTACATAAACGTTACACAATTTTATATGGTAATTTCAGGTGTGTTTATTTCGATTTTTAAACCACGATTTAAATTATTTTGTTATAATATTTTCTCTCATAAAAATTTAAATTTTTATTTAAATATTCATACCAAATGCACCTGAAATTCCTTTGCTCAGACCATCTGAGCGATTCGACAAACAGAATACTGTCTCTTCCTACAACTCTACATGTTCTCTGCCCTCACTATTTCTATTTGGTTGTGAGTTTTGAAGCCAAAATAGCGGAAAACATATATTGCCAGACGATATAAAAGGGTGAAGAGTTCTATTACTAGAATTTTGTGATGTACTTCAAGTATTAGTTCGAAAATGCTTGGAAGTAATAATATGTTCGAACATTCATACTTATGCGCTTTTCACCTTTTGCATTTAATTTTTCTTTTCGGAAACCATGAAATGCTCTTGACCCAATTATATTTTAGATCACCGTTGCTATTGATGTTGTTGTTATCCAAAGACCGTAACAATTACATACTGTTTGTTACACACATTTTTCTCCCCTTAATTGAGAAAATTAATGTGAACAGATCGGAAGTATAAACACCTCATAATATATAATTTGGAAGTCATTGATGAAGTCCAAGCAATCAACAATGACATTAGCATAGAAAGAGTTAGACCAGCCGATGTATATCAATAGAATCTATTATTCATTAATATGTATCCGTTATTTATTTTAAATATATTCTCTTCCTGTTTTGGATTCCTCTTTACAAATTTGTTTTAACAAATATTATGAATATATAATTTTAATTTTGCTTTTCATAGATTGACAATAATTATAATGATTGAAAATAAGAATTAATCAATTTTGGATTATATTTAAATTTAATTTTATCTCTGAATCTTTCCTACAAAATTAATTTTTAAATTTTTTATTCAGTGAGTACTTTATTTGTATTTAAACTATTTTAAATATATATTTAGAAAAACATTAGATTGACTATCTTATTTTAAAAATTATCAAATGTTGACAATCTTATCTATTTAAATATATTTTATTTTTATCTAGGAATTATTATTTATTTTCTTTCTTTTTGAATTTGTTTCACTATATTAATTTATTATGTTATTGATAAATTTTGTTGTTCAATTTTACTATAATGATAAGGGTTAATAAAACTCAAACTATGTTTAACTTTGATTTCACATTTAATTTTTTCCTGCAAACTCAATGTTTTCAATCCTATTTATTTTATAATTACTTTAATTATAATTAAAAGAATTTGAAAAATGTATTTACTACAATTAGTTGAACAAAACATTAATAAAATAATTATTAAGAAAAAACATAAAATTAATAAAACATTCCTAATATATATGATAAAATGTATTACAAGTACAAGTTGAAGAACCAAAAAAAAAAAAAAATCAGACTTCATGATCTAATACATTATCAAACTTTAAACAGGGTGCGTTTCGAGAGTGATAAATGCTCTGTAATATCAGTCATCCTAATACTAGCACAACGAATCTAAAAGCTTTTAAAAGAGTATGTTAAAAAAGAAAAAACAAACACACTAAATATAAAATAAAGACCATCACCACATAGACAAAAACGGTTATTCAAAACACATAAACTCTAAACATGCTGTAAATAAAACTAAAATATCACAAATGGAAGTGCAAATCTAATAGCTGCTTCCTACGATCTTTATCCCAATCCAACTTCAAAGTTGCAGTGTCGGACTCTGGATAAATAACACATTTTTTCCAGCAATTCTTCAGCAGTTGAAGAAGAAACGAAAAGTTGTCTCCCCCTCTGATGAATAAATTTCTCTTTCATAGCATGATCTAAAAACTTAAACAAACCATTATAAAAGCCATTAACATTTAAAAACCTTAATGTTTTAAATGAATACCCAACAATTTACCAGTAACAGCTACAAAAATTTATTCAAGAGTGCCTATGCCACCGGGTGAAACTATAAAAGCATCAGCTATATTGATCATAGTTCTATAGTTCACAAATACGGCCAACTTTTTTTTCTCTACACTTATAGTCTTACCACAAATATTACCCTGAGAAAGGACTTTAGGCATGATTCTTAACACTTGAACACCATTAGACTACGCAGCCATTGAAACAACCCCCATCAACCCTAAACTACCTCCCCATCAACTAAATTAATATTCTTACTTGCTAAAACTTGGTCTAAATACTTAGTCACTTCTAAATAAACTTTATCTTTTCGAGAACTAGAACCATAGAAAATGTAGACAAATTCAACTTTCCTAGATAAATTAAAGGAAGACATATTTGTCCTTTTTAAGTGTTTCTAAAGGACTTTTTGGCTTTAAGTCCACTTTGCCAAAACTCCTTAAGTCTTGAAGGGGATTTTAAAGGTGATGAAGATACGTACAACTAACAAAAGGAAGATAAAATTTTCACAGATTTACTGAACAACTTTGCAAAGTTTTAAAAAAAGGACAAATAATTAGATAAACTTTTGAAAATCAAGACAAAACTATGCAACTTTTGACGTTGTCTACAACTTTCCTCTATGGGGTTTGTAGCATTGGATAAATATATATAAATTTAATTAACAATACCAAATCAAAACAACAAAACATTGCCCATGGGTCTTTGAAATAAATAGAAAATAAGAATAAGCTTTAAATAACAAACCACAGTTTTAGTATAGCACCAAATGTTAAAAATACAGTCATCATCATCACAGTATAATTCCTAGTCAACATACAACTAAACACAATCACTATAAGAGTCTTATGAATCTTACATGTTTTGAACAAAATCAGAATAAGTTATGATATTCCAACATGATACCAACAGTGTTGTCATCTACTCCTTGTCAGACAAGTTACACTGAACTCCACCTGAGAGATGAAAATATAATAGGGATGAGTATCGACATGCCTAGTGGGGTATACCATTATTTACCTTTAGGTTTTATTAATTACCACATTGACACTTGTATGATTAGTTAGTTCTCAATCATTATTCATCTTATGAGGTTCATTATGATCATATTCTATAAATACCCTACATTATTCATTATCGAGTTTCATATATATATATATATATACACACACACACACACACAAATACCATGATTCATTAATATTCATAGGTATCCACGTTTCAATAGAGTATTCATCACTCAGCTCATCAAAACCAAAATGGGCACGCTTTTCCACTCTCTAATCATTCTAAGAGTGGCGGGTGAGAAGACATCAAGCCTCGGATCCTCACCAAGTCATTTTCTAAATAGTGCATTCTAGGACTTTCGACATAAGAGAGCGTTATCATCAACTCCCCTTATTTTATCTTCTTACCATTTCTCTATAATCATTCGTTATGTATAGAGTTAGTCTTAATTCTCAACTATGCTTCTCAATTATTTCAATACGCGTCAAATCAATTTATTCTCACTATACAATACAGAACGAGTTCCACATTATTGTGTCATGAATAATATTCATATACGTTTAACATATTATATACATATCTTGCAATGTAACTAATTAATTTTAATCAATTAAAATCTCACAAAAAGATGAGTAATAGAATCCCTACCTCTTTGAAATATATCTACTGATAATTTACAGCTTATAAAATTAAATTTTCCATGTAACTTAATTCATGACATATTAACACAAGAAAACATCAATTTAAAAAAGAATAAGTCTAATTTACACACAAACCTGCTATATTAAAATTAAAACCATTTTTTAAAAGAAAAAAACTAGGGAGCCACGGCGCCATCATTGGTTCCATATAAAAATAGAAAGTAGGGGGTGCCAGGGAGCCTCCGAGTAAAAAATAGATATGTTTAAAAATCTATTAAAACTTGAAATTAGAACTTTAGAATTGTAATATTAAGAGCTTTACAATACAATAAATTTTTATTTTTCACTGTAACATATAAAAACTTTACATTATACAAATTTTAACTTTATTTTTTCTAACAACGCCGATAGCGATCATGGCAGACATGATGACGCGGAAATCACTCAACGAGAAAATAAAAACATCTTAGTGCTTTCTTTTGACTAACTTACCAAAGAGTGATCATGGCGATTCACTTGAGGAAGGCGGATGCATTCTTGCGTGCAAAGTTACACCTTGTAGTATTATATTATGGGGCAGACTGCAATTCCTCATCCATGGGAGAGGAAATATTGACCCAATGAAAAAATGAATGGTTTAAAAGTATGGAGCACAGTAAACAACATAGAGTCAACTACATTCAATCAAATTCTTATTTTCGATTTTTTTTTTTTTTAAAGAGGGCAATAGAGGACGAGGGGAAAATAAAGGAGAAGTGAAGAAAGCAAACATGGGAAAGAGGAGGAGGGAAAAGAAAAAAAAGATTGACAGCAACCCTTATTCACACGTGGCAGCGTGAGAATGGAGGAGGAAATGGAGCTTCTGCTTATATGTACGTATAGATAGATATAGATAATTAAAAAAAGGATTACAATGTGAATAAAATCACATCAACCAGTTAGATCTTATTTTGCGGTCTATACCGTTGCTTTTCTTCAAACCATAACATGTCATTGCAACCCAAGCAGCCTCCCCCATCCAGCATTATGAGGGGAAAAAAAGACCCAAACAGATCAGGAATCGCATCGTGATTAGGTCACGTTCAGAGGGTGGTTCGCCGGCTACCCATCGGCGGAGAGTACCCCTTTTTTCCAAATAAAAGTTTGATATTTCAAGTCATCGGTCTTCTATTGTTACTTGGAGAAAGTTTGTAACGAACTCTATTGCAGAAAGGGTTACCATTTTGTCAAAGATCCGAAACTAACTATTCACTCATTATCTTGAGAAGGTATAGGCACCTTTTTCCCTTCTCAATAGTAATTTACATGTGAAATTTCGAGACTTGAAAGAAATGCATTGGAATGCCACTTAATGGATGGGTAAACCAAAAGTCAAATTTTAGTCTATATGAGAATTTTAGGTTGAACTAATTTTAATCTACACTATAACATGCGAGAGCTTTATAATATTGTACCTTGTTTTTATTAGCATATGAGAGCATTATAATGCTTAAAGTCGAAACCCAAGTCTCATTATATAAGCGTTAAGTTTAATCTTCAACCAATATTTTGGTTAAATCACATATAAAGTGAGAAAGCAAGTTACATAAAATGACCTATGTTCCTTCCTTTGTATTGATTTTCCTTGTTGAGTATGAATTGACTGTGAACCTTGTAGTAACTTAGGGAACATGAGAAGGTCTCATAAACCTCAACTTTTGATTTAAAAAAAAATTCTGGATACAAAGCGGAGTCAAAGGTCTTGGTCCCAAGTAGTATTCTCAAGAGATGTTGGAGGTGCTCGCAATCAACGGATGGTAAAGATTTATGAGCAACATAACTTTACCTAACAAAAAGTTGGAGAGACCAAGGAGCTATGTCATAATACGGACAACGACAGTATCGCTTTAGAAGCAGTTGGCATGCAACACAAGGAGAGCGAATATATGATGCTCAACAACAAGGTCCTATTGGTTGAAAAAAGATGTTGACCTCTAAATTTTATGTCGTCTCTGTCTTGAAGCAATATGCAGTATGCATTATTTGTTTCCATGGTATCCTCAGCTTAATATTGGTTCTTGTTAACATTTTTGGACATTTATTTTGCCAATTAATATATTTACTGCAGCTAAACTTTTCCATTGTTAATTTTGCATAATAAGAAAATATTTTTTTTTTTACATAATGTTGCTTTTTTTTTGAAAGATATAATCTTGCTTTTTGTAATGACAGTGAGTTTAATATTGAAAATATGATGAGCAAAATAATTTTAAAAACATGTGTTGAATTAGTGAAATAATTGCGTTATAATAAACTTATTACAATACCCAAAACAATTTAAAAATTGCAGAAAATTAGCGAAGTAATTACATCAAAATTAATCAGAACAATTTTTAGAGACAATAAAACTTATCATGGAAAAGAAACTTTGTATTAAAAAATCTCAAGACCAAAAAAATGTAGGAACATGTTTACATATGTGTGTGTGTATTTGGTCTTTGGAAATCATTGATAACTGCGTGTCCATGTCTCTCAGCATTTTTTTAATGAGATAAGTAACAGAGATACATAAATAAATAAATAATTTAAATTTTCTAAATATTAGGAATTAAATTTTCTTTTTCTTTTTTATCTAGTTAGTTTCTTATTTCCTAGTTTCCTATTATGCTGATACTAATTGACACTTGTTAACACCCTTTTTTTGCAAGGCTTAAGTCCAACTCATATCCCATAATATGGCTCAAAGTAAGATGCATGGATCCAAACCATGTTCTCAAGTCCTCCAAGTAAGCCGTGGTTTGGTAGGCCATGAAACGTGAACTGGCCCATTTTATTTAGTCTAATTAGACTTTCAACCGACTTGAGAGGTTTTAAGTCTAATTGAAATTAAAATAAAATAGGTACAAAGGAATTTAGAGTAAAACATAGTGAAAAAACCTATCCCAAAAGCCTTAACCAGGCCAATGTTAGAAAAAGCCTATTTTTTGGTCCGCCGACACATAAGCCTTTATGGCTTCGTAATGCATCAGCCCCTGTCGCCCACCTAATGACCTAGCTCACCAGCTAGATCAGCCCCAACACCCCCTCCCCTAAGGAAACCCAGCCATAGAGTCATGTGACCCTTGTCACAGGAGATGAGTTATCCCCCAATCAAGGTGGATCAAGACGAGACCCAATTCCAAGGTATGATCCTTGCCCAAAATGGCATGGCAAAGCTGTCTCCTTTTAAATACCCCCCGTGGCAGGCCACCCCGAAGTGACACTCTTAGGTCGGCTAGCCATTAAGGCTCCTAATAACTTGATCCCATACTAGAGCCTAAAATTCAAACCTAGAGGGAAAATCTCCCACGGTGAGAAGTTGCTACTTGTAACTGCTCTCATGGAACCAAACCTAAAATATTCCCCAACTAGACATCCAAAGTGGAAAACTTCCAACCAAACTAAACTCCATTTTTACTCTATAAATACCCCTCTTCACCACCTTAGAATAGGACTAATGCAACCAATGCAGCCCAAGGCTAATGTTACCCATTCCACTCAGACCACCAAAGCTAAACCAAGTTAAGCTCCATAACCACCTTCTCTCTCTTCACTCCCACCATAGCCACCACTCCCACAAGGTTCCAACAACCATATAACCAACTTAAGCTGCCATCAAACCACCTCAAAGCACCCATAAACCTTATCTCCGACCTTAAACTGCCTAGGAAAGGCAGTACCATGACTCAAGTCTGCCATCTCCACTTACCGAACAACTCAAAGTTCGTTATTTTTTTTGCAAACTCTAACAACGTCTGAGACCCATGCTTTATCTTATTCCCGAAAGTACCACCAAAACTCAACAAAATCATGAAGTCTTTGGTAGGCTTTCAGACGAAGCAATTTATCTTAGCGAGGATACATATTGTTCTTATCATGATCAAATTTCAAGGCTTGAATATAAATTGCAATGTCATTCCAAAATTACACCAGTGTTTAATTTTCACATTTTTTGGAGCACTTAACATTTTTTTTAGTTATGATATGTTGGTGCCTTTGTTATCGTAATATTTTAATTTTGAAGGAAATTTTTATTTTGGATAGTGTTATAACAGTTCTAGAATGCAGATGCTTTAATTACATATAATTAAAAATTTATAAATAGTATTTCGAAGTCTCAAATCCTTTGTCTAATTTTAGTGTTTCAAATGGTATTCAATCAATTATATTATAATACATCATTTAAAAGTTTAAAATAATATTTAATTGATTTTTATATTTTTTTCAATAGATGATGTGCCAAAATATGATTGCTTTTTCTTCCATTTTAAGAAAAAAAGTTTTTTTTTCCTACTGTGTACCCTATACGTCAAATAATTATTTGTCACTACGAGTGTGTTTGGAAAATCAGTTACAACTTATAGTTAGAACTTAAAAATTGTAGTATATGAAAGCTTTATACTTTAACAAATTTTTGTTTTTTACTGTAGCATATGAGAGCTTTAAACTATACAAACTCTAACTTGTTTTTTAAACAAGCTTCTTAAACGAAGCCTACCTCAAGTCATTAACAGTATTTTATCCCGATAAGGCAGTCGCCCTTAGGGAAAAAAATATTTAACAATGAATTAATAGAATTAATTACATAAATATACAGCTAGTTTTAATTATTTTTAAAAACTATAAAAATATTTTTTTAATTTAAAAACCTAATTTTAATTGTATCCATTATAGATTTTTTAAATAGAAAAAACATAAAAAAGACGAAAATATCTTTTTGTTTTCAAAATATATTTTTTTAATAAAAAATTGTTAGAATTATTTTAACATTTAAAAAGCCATAAAATTTGATATTTTTTAAATATTCATTTACTTCAAATATTTTAAAACCTAATATTTATTTCTTTCAGATTTTTTAAAAAAAATATTATTTACCACTTTTTCCAATATTTGCTAAGACTATCTCTAATACAAATACAAATGCCAATACTATTTACTCTAAAAACTAAGAAGTGCCTAAAGAATAAATTTAATATGTTATTTTAATTTGCGCCCTAATGCAGATGTTATATTTACTTTCTATCATAATTATTAAGCTTTTAAAATTGTACAACTAAACTTTTAATATTAAAATAATATAAACATCCTAATGTTGTAATGATTAAAGAAAAAGTGATCAATGCACCAAACAATAGCAATTAAATACTAAAATTTGGATATGCTATACTTGGTGTGAAATGTGTCACAAATATAGCATATATTAAATTTACTAGTTTAGCAACAAGAGTAATATTATATTATATTGGAGGGTGATTTTCTTACTCAATGGTAAAATTTTATATTTTACATTGGGCGTACTAAGTTAAAACTAAATTGGAGATGCGTTAAATTAACATGTCTATTAATCAATGATTTTTAAGCCAATCTCAAGTTTTTCTACATTTTAATATACTTTTGGCCTTTTATTCATAACATGTCCATAAATTTAGACAAAATCATTTAGCATGAAGGTGACACATGCAGCACAATCTGTTGTTTAATTCAAATACTTAAAATTCTTACGTACGTGTCATCTTTGAGTTAATTCTATATAACAACAAACATTGTATTATAATAAGGGACTCAAATTAAGCTGTGTATTTCAGAAATATCAATATACTTAGATCTAAAAAGTCAATGTTAAAGATTAAAAATGAGACAAATGCATATTAATTTTAAGGACCTAATTGTGACACCCAAGAATTTTTAATGTATTAAGTATGCAATAATTAAGTGTTATCTTAAGTAAATTATGCACAAATTTTGTGACCCAAATTTTATGCTAAAAAATTTATAAAGAAGTTAAAGAGTAATCTTGGTGTCACTTGGATTATTGTTTAAATCTGACTTTTGCAAAGAATTCTGTAAAAGTGAAAATATGATTTTCAATGTTAAAAATCATGTCATAATCTTAAACAAGGAAGGAATGAAATGAAAATAAGCTAAAAAGCCTAATTGTTGTAAAATATGTTGCAACAAATTTTAAGACAAATACAGTACAAGGAATACACAGTATAGAAATCATGTAGTATGAGAATAATACAATATAAGGATTAGACTGATAAAGTTATGTAGTATAAGAAATATACTATAAAGTTAAGCAATATAAAAATTACACTGCATAAAGTTAAGCGGTATGAAAATTATACTGCATAAAGTAATATAATATAAAAATTAGGTTGTGTACAGCTAAGCAGTATAGGAATTATATTGTATAGATGACATGAAAGCTTGTGGACTATAAAACACAGTATACGAAAGAATACTGGTAGTATGAGACATATACTGAAAAGAACTATTGATATAAATTTGGACTGTTAAAAAGCTTATGTGGGACTCACTTAATGTCACCTTTAGGGTAAGGGAAAAGCCACCTCACCTTCCTAAGTGTACCGGTTATGCATTCACAAAAGGAGCCAAATATTTTTATGCAAAAACATGAATGAAGAAAAGAAAAAACTCTCTTTTCTCTCCAAAACTGACCCTCCCTCCCATGGCTCTCCCAAATATTTTTCAAAGCACAGGCCTCCAAATCAAGTACAAAAGTAAGAACAAGTGATCTTGAAGTGGTTTAAGCAACTTTTAGATGTAAAAACCTAAGTTTTTTTGAATGAATTTTAGTGTTTTGCTTGAGCTTTTGGTGGGATTTTCATGGGATTTGTGATGGTTTTTGCTAAAGAGGATTAGAAAGTGTAAGCACTCATATGGAGGACCAAGAAGCTTGAGGAAATTTTTTGGCAAATTCTAAACTCAAGACTTGAACATTTATATTCCTAAGTATGCATATCAAGTGTTTATTACAAATTATAGACAATGGCATGATTATTTAGTGTGTGATGGTGAGATTGGATAGTTAAAATACAAAGTTTAACTAGTTTTCAAGTAATGATGATTTTGACAGCCTTAAAGGCCAATTTTTCTAAATAAAGTCTGTAATTTTTCAAAACAGTGAGGATAACAATTGTTATGAACATTTTGTAAAATTTCAAGAGGACTAATTGTAAAGATTTGTAAAAGTTTAGTAGACTTAAAAATCAGCCAAAAAGTCCACTTTAACGTTAGAATTTTATAAAAGTGAAAACATAAAAGTTCTCATCGAAACTGTTAGGCAGCATAGAAATTTGTCAAAATTTCGCTTGGTTGATGAGTTATGAATTTTACGAGATTTTAAATACAAAATTTTTTAAAATAAAAAACATTAAGGAATGTATTGAATTTGACTAATGAGGTTTTATGAGTTTTATTCCTTACAAAAAAAAACTGAAAATTTTGGTATAAAGCAGTCATCTTTGGTCTCGGGGGGCAAAAATGTCATGATTTTTGTGTTTTAGGTCAAAACCATAAAACCATGTGAAACTGGGTTTTCATTGAGGAAATGTTGGTTTCCCGTACTGTTCTGGGCAATGAGTAATCACAGGTTTCAGTTTAAAAGGATTAAGAATTTTTATCAAGTAAAGAAAGAAAGAAAAACGTGCCAAAGGCGTAATCGTAAAGATTTTTAAGTTACGAGTCAAAATAGTAAAGTTTTGATAAAACAGATTTTATCGAAAGGAAAACTATTGTTTTGTTTTCTACAATATTACAAGAAGTAAAGAAATATAAGTATTGATTAAAACAAGTTTTGAAATTTTTCTAAGACTCGTTAAGAGTAAAATAGTCATTTTATAAAAAACAAAATTGCCAAAACGAACCCGAAACACCCGATTTAGGAAAACACCCCTTAGTGGGAATTTTTCTATAATGCATAGGTTATGAGACGGTAGAGTTAAGCAAGAAGTTAAGTAAATTTACAAAGTTTATGGAAAAACATATTAAGGTTAAAATCGTTGTTTTTAAAAGAACGACTAAAACAGAGCCGAATACTTCGAATTAGAAAAACGCTGATGGAAAATGTTCTATAATACGTTAAGTAATGAAACCATCGAGTAAGATGGGAAATTTAATTAAGAAATTTTTAAGTTGAGTAAAAGAAAGATTACCCAGAGGGTTACAAAGTTAAGTAAGGGAAAAGGTAGCCTGATGGGTTACAAAGTTAAGTAAAAGGAAAGGTAAGCCGATGTGATATAAAGTAAAAGAAAAGTAAACCAATAGGATATAAAGTTAAATAAAAAAAGGAATAAACGTTTAATATTTAAGTTCTGTTATCAATTAAGTAGATTGCCAATAAAAATTGCTAGCTAATAGTCGAGTGTCATTTAAACAGGACACAAAAGCCAACTAATAGAAAGAAAAAGAATGAAACGGGAAAGCTAGAGCATTATCTAAGTGAGTCTTAAACTTCACCTATAGAATGAAGAAAATGAATTTTCAAATACTTTGAATATGTTTTATATTTGCATTTGTTATGCAATAAGTTTTAAAGTTCAAGTCAAGGTTTGCAATGTATTTGAAACTATTATGTTTAATGTGACACCTGAGCATTTTTAGTACATTAAAAATGCAATGACTTAAAGATTATGTTAGGCAACATTATGTGTCATAAGGATTATTATTTAATCTAATTTTTATGATAAATTCCATAAAAGCAAAAATGAGATTTTTAAGGGTAAAAATCATGCCATAGTCTTATATGAAAAAAGAATAATATGAAAAATAAGCTAGATAGCTTAATTGTTGCAAAATATGTTGCAACAAATGTTAAGAAAAAAATACAGTTTAAGAAAAATACCATATAATAACATGAAAAATTATACAATATTAGAATAATACAGTGTAAGAAAGTACACTGATAAAGTTATAAAGTATAAAAATTACACTATAAAAGTAATACAGTGTAGGAATTGGACTATTTAAAGTTAAACAGTATAGAACTTAGACTGTTTAAAATTAAAGCAGTATGAGAAAAATACTATCAGTATAAATTTGAATTGTATAAAGTTAAACAGTATAGGAATTATATTAAGTGATGGATGCGAATAAGTATGAAAGGTTGTGGGACCTCATGAATTGTATAGAAAGGAATACCGACAGCATAGAAAAAATACTATTAGTATAAAATTAGACTGTATAAAAATATAGGACCCATCATGGGACATCCAAATGGATGAGAAATTACCACCACACCGTTTTGATTTGGCCAAATCAAATTTTGCCACCTTTACCCTTAATGATGCTTAAGGGTGAACTAAGCATGGTTAGTCACCAAAAAAAAAAAAGAAAGAAAAAAAAGGGCACACTCGAAGGGTGGAGAATGTTCCACATATTTTGGGCAATTTTTTCTTTGCAAACAAGTCCCTAGAGTGATGACTATGAAAATTCAAGGACTTGTTGAAAATTAAAAAGATTGGTTTTGTGAAATTTTTTCTATTTTTTCCCTAGCAAAAATTGTCCCCCTATAGGCATTTCTTTCTTAAGATTTTGATGAAGTTCAAGCCTCCAAAGCATGCAAAGAAACAAAGAGCAAGTGTTCTTAAGGAGGTTAAGGGGTTTTAAGGTAAAAATTCCAACATTTTCCCTAAGGATTTTAATAGTTTTCTTCCAAGTTATGGATACGTTTTGAGGGAGTTTTTGCTATGATTATGTTAAGGAATTTAAGCCAAGTACAAGCACTAAAGAGGAGGTGTAAAAGCTTAAGGAATACCTTGGTAAAATCCTAAACTCAAGTCTTGAAAGTTTATGTTTTATTGTGTGCTAAATGTTTGATGAAATGTTTTAGACAATGGCATGTAAGATGGACATTATGGCATGATTGTTTTATATTTGATATGGTGATGATGGTAGAAGGAAAGAAAGTAAGGATTTTGTGGTTAAAAATAAGATATTGTTAAACTTTGTAAAGTTTAACTAGTTTCCAAAGGAATTGAATTTAAAGACATAAAGGTTAATTTATTTTCCAAACATGGTTGATAATGAAGAAATAGACGACAACCCGATTGAGGAAGTGAGGTTGATGGTGTCAACAAGCGATGATCCCTCACAATCTTGTCTGACGTTTAGAACATAGGTACTAGGCCTATTATCATGTGTCCTCTTATCCTTTGTGAACGTATTCTTCGATTACCGCCAAAACCAGCTTTGGGTATCCTTAGTCTCTGCGTAGATTGTCGACCTCCCTCTTGGCAAGCTTATGGCTGCAACACTACCAAAGAAACCTATCAAAGTCCCTTTCACAAGCTAGTCTTTTTCGATGAGCCCTAGGCCTTTCAATCTGAAAGAACACATCCTCATCACGATCTTTGCAAATTCCAGCGCATGTGGTGTATATACGATTAATATCGTTACGATAGTCAAGGCATTTTATCGCCAGAGCCTCCATCTCATTTGTTGGGGAATTAGGCACCTCTTAATTCTAAGGATCGCAAGAATTAATAATTGTAGAAAAGAAATTGGATAAAAGAAGAAAAGAGAGATACCAAATTTTTATACAAGTTCGTCCAAATTCGAGACTACGTCCTATTTTTGCCCACTGCAGATTCCACTATGCTGAAGGAGATGACAGATTACAAGAAAAATTTATCACACACACTTAAATAGTGTTTCTCAAATCTCTCTTTTACCTAGCACCCTCTGTGGGAATTTATCACACACACTCAAATAGTGTTTCCTAAATATCTCTTTTCTCAACAATAGAGCTTTCACATAAAATATGCCTCACACAAACAACCCTAGCCATCTTATATCTATTTATACCTCAAAGAAGAGAAAAATGGCAACTAATGAGAACCCCTAGTAGTTTTCCCTTTTTTGGCCTTTTAAAACATGACTTTTACAGACAAAAAAATTGCAAAAAAAAAGACTCTGGTTGCTGCAGCGCTCAAAACCAGCGTCGTGGCTCTAGTTTAAACCTCGGGCGGGTGTCGCGGCCCTCATTTTGGGTGCCGCAGTGCCCGGCCACTGCCCCCTATTATTTTTTTCTTCTTCTTCCTGCTGGGTTGATCTGGCTCCACATTGCAACAATATCCCACTTGGAGACTAATCAATCACCATGTCTCTAACTACAGCGGTAACAACTTCTCATGCTTGATGGAGAAGTCCAACTGAAGTTGCGCACAACTTCAGTTTCTCGATCGGAGCTGTCTTGGTGAGTATATTTACTGGATTCTGACTCCCAAGAATCTTCTCAAGCTTTAGCACCCTATCTTCCAAAGCTGACCTGATGAAGTGATACCGCAATTGTATATGCTTCGTCCTAACATGAAATATGGGATTTTTTGCCAAGTGAATAGCGCTCTGACTATCACTATGTACTGCACTCCTTTCCTGCTTGTGACCCAATTCTTCTAGAAATGACTGCAACCAAATCATCTCCTTGCTCGCTTCTGTCATTGCCATATACTCTGTTTCTATTTTAGAGAGTGTAACTATCTTTTGCAGCTTCGAGACCCAACTAACTACAGTGCCACCCAAAGTATAGACATAACCGGTGTACTCTTTTTGCCATCAATGTCTCCAGTCATATCAGCATCTACATAGCCCTGTAGTCCCAAGTCTAAATTCTTGAAACACAGTGCTAAACCCACAATACCTCTTAGATATTTGATGAGCTACTTCACTGCCTCCCAATGCTGCTTACCTAGATTGCTCATGTACCTGCTCATAACTCCCACTGCATGTGTAATGTTCAGTCTCGTACAAACCATGGCATACATGAGATTGCCTATTGCTGAAGCATAAGGCACTTTGGCCATGTGGTCTCGCTCTTACTCCGTGGTTGGTGATTGCTCCTTTAATAACTTGAAGTGACTGGCCAAAGGAGTACTCACATGCTTCACATTACTCATGTTGAATCTGCTAAGCACTGTTTCAACATATTCTTCTTATGACAGCTTTAGACCATTATTGTTCCTCGTTATTCTCATCCCAAGGATTTATTTTGTAGCACCCAAATCCTTCATTGCAAACTCCTTAAACAGCTCCTTCTTCAGCTTGTTAATCTCTTGTTTGCAACCTCCTACTATCAACATGTCATCGACAGATAGCAACAACATAATGTAAGAGTCACCAAAATTCTTCGCATAACAATAGTCATCTTCTTGACACTTCAAGAAACCATTATTGCACATAAAACCATCAAACTTCTTATATCTCTACCTGGGAGCTTGTTTGAGGCCATACAAGCTCTTCTGAAGTTTGCACATCAATTTCTCCTTACTCGGTACTTCGAAACCTTGTGGCTGCTTCATGTAGATCTCCTCCTCTAAATCACCATGGAGAAAAGCTGTCTTAACATCCAACTATTCCAAAAACAAGTTTTCACTTGCCACTAGCACAAGTACTGTCTTGATCGTGGTTAATTTCAACATTGGAGAAAAAATCTCGTTAAAGTCAATGCATTCTTTCTATTGAAAGCCTTTTACCACCAGCCTTGTCTTGTACCGTTTGCTGCCATCACTTTCATCTTTTATCCAGTATAGCCATTTATTATGCAAGGCCTTTTTGCCTTGTGGTAAATCTACTAGTTGCCATGCCTGATTGGACATTAAGGAATCTATCTCATCCCTCATGTCTAACTCCCACTTGACCAAATCTTTAGCTTGCACGGCTTCATCATAACTCTCTGGTTCATCTTTGTAGGTCAACAAAATGTAATGCAGAGAAGGGGAGTATCTCTGTGGCGGTCTAATAGTCCTGCTAGATCTCCTAACTAGAGTGGCAAGAGTACTCTGGTTTCCCTATGGAGCTATATTCTCTTGATCTTCAACCTCTGGATCTTACACCTCCACTTTAGGAAAATCCTTCAATGGAATTACCTCAGGTTTCTTACCTTCAAAACCTAAACTTCTAGTGTCACTGCTATCTCTGTCCTTATACAAAACACCTTCATTGAAGATTACATCCTTGCTCCTGATAATCTTTCGATTTTGGTCATCCCAAAAACGATAACCAAACTCAAGTCCACCATAGCCAACCAGAAAACACTTCTTTGACTTTGCATCAAGTTTACTTCTAGCAGCAGGATCAATATGAACATAGAAAACACACCCGAATACTCTCAAGTAAGAGAGATCAACCTTTTACCGCTTTAGACTTCTTCTGGTAGTTTGAACTTTAATGGTGTGGATGGACTTCTATTAATTAGATGAGCTGCTGTGTTAATTGTCTTAGCCCAAAATGACTTTGGCAGCCCCGCATGCAATCTCATGCTTCTAACACGCTCGTTTAGAGTTCTAGTCATCCTTTCAGCTACACCATTCTACTGTGGTTTCCCTGGAATAGTTTTTTTCATATTTATTCCATTCTCAACGCAGTACCGCTTGAAGTTATCATCTAAGTACTCTCCCCTATTGTCAGACTGCAAGCACTTCACCTTCAAATATGTCTCGTTCTCCACCATGGCTCTCCATCTTTTGAAAGCATCGAAGACATCAGATTTGTTTTTCAGAAAGTAAACCCATACCTTCCTGCTTGAGTCATCAATAAATGTCACATAGTAATTAGCGCCACCAAGGGAAGTCACTGTCAAAGATCCCCATACATCAGTGTGAACTAGCTCTAACTTCGGACTTAGGCTCTCTACCCATCTTTGAGAAACTAACCCTCTTCTGTTTGTCAAAGATGTAGGCTTCATATAAACTGTGATGAACAGTTTTCAATCCTGGCAGTTTTCCTTTACAGCGAAGCACCTTCATTCCCTTCTCACTCAAACTGTGATCAACAGTTTTCAATCTTGGCAGTTTTCCTTTACAGTGAAGCACCTTCATTCCCTTCTCACTTATGTGCCTAAGCCTATAGTGCCATAGCTCAGTATTAGCAGCAGAATCAACAACTGTTATAGTATCTCTGCAACTAGAGTTAATGTGAAGAGTTCCAGCCTTATGTCCCCAAGCAACAACCATCGCCCCCTTAGTGACTTTCCAACCTCCGCAACTGAAGGTCACTTTATGTCCTTCGTCATCCAGTTGCCCTACCAAAATCAAATTGCACATCAGTTTGAGTATATGTCTCACCTTCTGAATCTTTCACACAGACCCATTAGGCATTTTCAATCTGACATCCCCAATGCCAACAATGTCCAAAGGTTCACCATCTGCAAGGTAAACCTTACTATGATTTACGGCAACATAATTCTCCAAGACATGACGGTGTACAATGGTGTGGAATGATGCTCCTGAATCTATCACCCACGAATTAAGAGAATTGTCGACAGACAATATTAAGGCATCCTATGCTTCTTCAGTGGCGACGTTTGCAGTGTCATTGTTCTTATCTTCATTCTTTCTTGGAGCCTTGCAATTCTTTTTCAAGTGGTTGGTTCTCCCACAATTTCAACACTCCATACTCCTACAGTTCATCGACTTGCCTCTCCTGCCATTATCCCTGTTGGAATGTCTCTCAAGTTTTCTGCCCCTATTATCAACATTAAGGGCCGAGTTCGACGAAAAGACTTCACCTGAATCCTTCCTGCGAACTTCGTTCGCCAGAATAAAGTTTCTAACATTAATAAACTTCAGCTTTTCATTCCCAATTGAATTAGTAATGGCCACCCTCATAGGTTCTCAACTATTCGATAACGAGGCCAAGAGGATTAGGGCATTGATCTCATCATCAAATTTAATATCTACCAAGACCAATTGGTTCAGGACGGTGTTGAAATTGTTCAGATGTTCTACCACCGAGGCACCTTCAGGCATTTTTAAATTAAAAAGCTTTTTTATGAGATGTACCTTGTTATTGGCTGAGGGCTTCTCATACATCTCTGATAGAGCCTTCATCATCCCTGCTGTAGTATTCTCCTTCGCAACGTTGTGGGTCATGTTCTTTGACAGGGTCAAACGGATTACACCCAGTACCTGTCTATCAAGGAGATTCTACTCCTCATCCTTCATGCCTTCGGGCTTATTACCCAAGGGCAAGTGCAGTTTCCTGCTATAGAGGTAGTCTTCCATTTGTATCCTCTAATAGGAAAAATTCGAACCATCAAATTTGGTGATACCGGCTGCCAAACCTTCTTCTCTCGTCATCGTTCTTGATCCAAACCTCCTCTCTAATACCACTTGTTGGGGAATTAAGCACCTCCTAATTCTAAGGATTGTAAAAACGAATAATTACATAAAGAAATTGGAGAAAAGAAGAAAAGAGAGACACTAAATTTTTATACAGGTTTGTCCAAATTCGAGACTACGTTTTGTTTCTGTCCACTGCAGATTCTACTATGATGAAGGAGATTACAGATTACAAGAGAAATTTATCACACATACTCAAATAGTGTGTCCCAAATCTCTCTTCTACCTAGCACCCTTTGTGGGAATTTTTTCTCTCAACAATAGAGCTCTCATACAAAATATGCCTCACACAAAATAATGCCACTTATACATACAACCGTAGCTACCTTATGTCTATTTATACCCCAAAGAAGAGAAAAATAACAACTAATGAGAAACCCTAGTAGTTTTCCCTTTTTGGGCCTTTAAAACACGACTTTTGCACAGAAAAGTCGCAAAAAAAAGACTCCAGGCACTGAGGCGCTCAAAACCGATGCCACGGCGCTAGTTTGAACCTCGGGTGGACGCCGTGGCCGTCATTTTGGGCGCCGCGGCGCCCGGCCACTGCCCCCCTATTTTTTTTTTCATCTTTCTGATGGGTTGATTTGGCTCCACATTGCAACACCATCGTAGCCTTTCTTTTGTCACAAACCACTCAAGTTGTTTTTAAAAAAAAAAAAAATTTAATAATGTGATTAGGAACTTGTTATTTTGTTCAACTTTTGGATACCTCTAGGTACAAATGAAGATTGTGACGCCAATGGATTAAAAAAAAAAAATCGTAAGTTTAAGTAGTTGTGCACGTTTTGGACCTTAGGATATCAAAGAATCATAAGTTGATAAATGTGATATCAGGTTTTGTCATATGCCGGCATGAGGAACTTTTTATAATTTGCGAATAGCGGTTGAAATTTTTGGACTTTAGGATGAAAAATTTTTCAATGCCAATGGGAAAATTTTGTTTCTATTTTATAAATAACATTTATGGATGTTTTGTAGTTTTTCTCCTGTCTCTCTCTCTCTCTCTATATATATATATATATTTGTTTTGCTTTAATGGATATTTTGGAGCGTAGGATGTAATTTTGAGTTGAAAATTTTTAGTTTTTGGGCTTTGGATGATATACAATCACGAGTTAAAAGTTGTCATGAATTTTATTTTTTTTTATTGCCAATTGTTTTTTTTAAGTTAGTGAAAAATACTTGCGAATATTTTGGACATTACAATATAAATGTGAGTTGAAAACTTTCAGTTGCTTGGCTATGGATGAGCTGGAATATTCAGAACGTACCTTGTGGACTCTCCTTACATGTGGTGGCCTGCAAATCTGGTCCAAGTCTCTCTATTCAGGTATTTTATAATTTTATTTTCATGCACTTAAGCAAATTCAGTATTTAATCTCAATGAAAAGAAGCAAGAAAAATAGTTTGTATTTGTTGAGTAAAGTTTTGGGCATGGTCATAATTTACTGAAAAATTTACACGGGCGCTGCATAAGAAGGAAATAAAATTTTGTTTTGATTCAAAATAAACAAAAGTCGTTTTCTATGCACAAATTGAAGTTTTAGGGTATTAAACATTTTTTTATGCATGAGAAGGAACAAAAAATAGTCATAATGAAAGAAGCAAGCTAATTAGACATTTTTTGAGCAAATTAAATCCGAAAAGTAATTTATACATGCTAATTAGAGATTTGGGCATTAGTCACTTTTTCATTTTTCTTTTTTTTCTTGGAAAAAAAATTACATCTGTACTGCAGGGCATTGCATGAGAAGAAAAAGAGACCAAAGGGAGGGCACACCAGGCTGCAATTCTTCTTCCTGGTGTTCATCTGCAGCTTTGCTTATTACATCGGTCCGGGCTATTTCTTCCCATCAATAAGTGTCATCTCTGTCGCTTGTTTAATATGGAAGGACTCCATCACTGCACAGCAGCTTGGTTCTGGTCTCAAGGGATTTGGACTTGGCTCATTCGGTCTTGACTGGTCTACTATTGCTGGCTTCCTTGGCAGCCCTTTGGCTACTCCTGGCTTCGCCATCATCAACATCTTGGTTGGGTTTGTGCTCATACTTTATGTGGTCACCCCAATATTATATTGGACCAACACTTATGAAGCCAGGAAGTTCCCACTCATTTCATCTCACACCTTCGACTCAACGGGCAGAGCCTACAACCTTACTCGGGCCTTGAATCAAGAGACATTCACCCTTGATCAAGAAGGTTACAGCAATTACAGCAAGCTCTACCTAAGCATTTTGTTTGCCTTGAATTACGGCTTTGAGCTTTGCCACATTGACCCCTACGATATCTCATGTTGTGCTCTTCGATGGAAAGTAAGTGTTTTTTTAACTTTGGGTTTATCTTACAAAATGAATTCTTCTGAGCTAATATTTTCTTAATGTGATGAGCAGAACAATATGGCAGCTGTGGAAAAAGACGACAAGTGCGGTGAAACAGGAGGCTGCAGATATCCACACAAGGATAATGAAGAAGAACTACGAAGTGGTGCCTCAATGGTGGTTCCACATCATCTTGATTTCAATGGTGGCTCTCTCAATTTATGCCTGTGCGGGTTTTGGAAAGCAGCTTCAACTTCCATGGTGGGGAATCCTATTGGCTTGTGCGATTGCACTTTTCTTCACCTTACCAATTGGAATAATTCAAGCCGCAACCAACATGGTATGGTCAAGTGGAAAAAAACTGCAAATATATATCATTTGGGTTTTGTTCTATTTGATGATTCCACTAATCGTCTTCTTATTCATTTCTTTGTGCAGCAACCAGGATTGAATGTGATCACAAAATTAGTTATTGGGTATCTTTACGCTGGAAAGCCTCTTGCTAATGTGGCATTCAAGACATATGGCTACATCAGCATGTCACAAGCTCTTGGATTCCTTGGTGACTTCAAATTGGGTCATTACATGAAGATCCCTCCCAAGTCCATGTTTATTGTGCAGGTAAAAATTCATAATCCCATCATTCACTTGACATCTCTTGACTTTTCCAAAACAAACTAATGCCAATTAGTAATTGGTAGAAAAGTCATTCACCCACGGAATGGCCCTTCCTTTCCTTCTTGTGTGTTTCAGCTAGTTGGGACGGTAGTTGCGTCCACTGTCTACTTTGGAACGGCATGGTGGCTTCTCTCCACCGTCCCGAACATCTGCGACACTTCATTACTACCCGATGGAAGCCCATGGACATGCCCAGGAGATGATGTCTTCTACAACGCTTCCATCATTTGGGGTGTTGTTGGACCTGCAAGGATGTTCACCAAGCAAGGTATCTACCCCGAGATGAATTGGTTCTTCCTAATTGGGCTGCTCGCACCCATTCCAGTATGGTTGGTGTCACGCATATATCCCAACAAGAAATGGATCCGCTACATCAACATGCCGATCATCTTTGCAGCCACTGGAGGCATGCCACCATCGCGCTCGGTGAACTACATTACATGGGGAGCTGTGGGCATATACTTCAATTTTTATGTCTACAAAAAGTACAAGAGTTGGTGGGCAAAGCATAACTACATCTTATCAGCTTCTCTTGACGCTGGAGTTGCTTTCTTGGCCATTCTCCTCTACTTTGCCCTACGGTCCAAGGAAATTTGGGGGCCTAACTGGTGGGGTCTTGAAACGGGTGATCATTGCCCTTTGGCTAGCTGCCCTACAGCACCTGCGGTGGTAGCCAAAGGTTGTCCAGTCCTTTAGATTATTATTATTTTTTTTTTCATTTTTTGCCTTTTCGTTTCGACTAGGAATTAGGCATTCACTTTGGTTTTTAATTTGACTTTTCTTTTTATATATTCTGGACAACAATAGACAAAAATGATTATACATCTGAAGTTCTTTTCCTTAGGGACAATAGTTTCAAGTTGGAGTAAATTCAACATTCTCAATGGAAGATCATTCTTTTTTTTCTTTTTTTAATCTAAATATGGCTTGGAGTTGATTTGCTAATTAGCTGAAAAACGTTCTTACTTCTTATCTTTAAGTGATTTTTAGCCAAGTACAACTTTTCTTTCCATTGAATTTATAAACCAAGTTGCAATGAACTGAATATCCATATTTTACGTCATCCAAACCACAAAAAAATAAATAAATAAATAAATGAAAAATATTTGTTTAGATGGTGCCATTATCATGGGTACTTCTTTGGTGCAGAATTAAACTTCTTCTTTTCGTTACAACAGAATTTTTTCATTTTTATTCGAAGACATTCTTATCGTAAAAAACAAATACTAATCCTTTTCTGCGAGACAATCCACTAGAAAAGCAAATCCAATTGTATGGTGTTTGTTGTTGTTGTGTTTTGTTTTGTTTTTGTTTTTACTAAGTATATAGAATTTTTTTATTTCTTTATTGCCTTTCTTTTATGCACTAAAATATAGTTGCATGCCGTCTATTTTTTTTTTTTTTAACCGATAAGCAAATTATTGGAAATCATAAAACGCTTTGAAATTTAGAATTTGGGCCTAAATACAATGCAACTTTTTAAAATCAAAACCTTAGCAGTATCTTATATCCATAATCTATGGATCGTATGGTAGTAGAGAGCAAATTGTAACAGTTGAACTTGTTAGGGATCAATGGCCAATTCGTATGTCTTTTGATGCTAAGCCATTTGTCTAATATTGGTCAAAGGCGATAGCAGAGAAATATAAGTGCGGAAAAGTAAAAAAAAGACTAGAACTTATATTGGTTCACCTGTATTGTGAGAGCTTCGTCTACTGTGATGTTTGAGGTTTTGCCGTGACATTGAGGAAAAGTTGTAAAGGGAGCTTTGGGGAGGTAGGAGCAACTGAGAATCAGAAGTTATAGTAAAAAATGGAAGCTAGGGTGTGAATGTCCATGGCTTGGGGCAGAAGTAAATCCCTTTTCACAACATATCTCTTTAGCTTCCTTATAAGAGTTGGTTTCCTCATTCAAATTTCAGTTGATTTTTCCAAGTTGAATTCAAACCACTTTCTTAATGGATTTCGAGTTCCTCTTGATATTGATATGATCAACCATGATTTTGTGACTGCCCAAAATCCCAATATAAAAGATTCTATGAACAACTATGGAAATATTCTTTAGAGCAGTTGACTTGACTGCTTTCTTAGTGATGTAGTCGATTTGTGTTGATTGATTTTTTAGTAGATTTCCTGTTGTCTTCAGTGGAGGCCTTCTTTGACTCCTTTTGGTTGATGATTCCTTGACCTAGCTGACTTGAGTTGATAAGTGAACAGAGATTGAGGTACGAAATCTGACTCCAACAGTGGTCAAGTCATGAATATGAAATTTAGGGAGCTGTGGGCATATACTTCAAAGCATGTATATATCTAAACCGCTTCTCTTGATGCTGGAGTTGCTTTCTTGGCCGTTCCCCTCTACTTTTGCCCTTTAGTCCAAGGAAATTTGGGGTCCCAACTGGTGGGGTCTTGAAACTGGTGACCACAACCATCCGTCTTTCAACTAGTGCTCTCTGCAGAGATGCTTAAAAAGTGAACAACGTTGATAAAAAAACGAGTCTTTTCTTTTATTAGTGATAAAACATCCTCTTTTAGTGCTTTTTTTTTTGGTGAGAAGAGTATCCGAGAAGCTATAGTTCACATAACGTTTAAGATGGCCTTAAGGGAGCCGGACTGCAACTAATTAAAGAGAAGAAACGAACAGATATTGGTGCTTAAAGTCTCAAGTGTGTGCAAGTTACAATGTACAGAAAATCCTTTTTTTTTTTTTTGGTTTAACGTGATCCACCAAACCATCAAATGGAATAAAATAAAATCAAATAAAAAATAGTTGTTTAGATGATGAACAAATAGATCCAACTACTCGTACAAAATGCTTTTAAAAACACCCCTGCCATTATTATAGACACCTCTTTGGTGTATTTTTTATTTTTATTTTTAATTAAGAGCCATTTGGCTATTATACTAAGACATTCTTACTGTTAAAAAAAAAGAAGAAGAACAAATATTAATCTTTTCCAGTTTTCCCTTAGACAATCCACTACAAAAATAAGGGCCGAGTATTTAGATATCCGTAATCAAAGGAGAAAAGCAAAACCAAATACAATACAACTTTTGAAAATTAAAAGCTTTGAAGAAACTTACATAAAACAACATATTTAGGCGATCATCCATCTTCTTATTTCATGGGTCACTTAGGTGATCAACTCAGCAGTATGGGCCGTATTGATTTTTCAGAATATTTTGGTTAAGAGAGATATTGCCTAGTACACCAAACAAAACCTATTCACTCATGAAATTTATTCTCTATTACTTGAAGAATTAAACGTAAAATAAGTCAATTCATTTTCTGAACTCACAATGAGAATAAGAACTACATATGGTTGGCCTCTCATGCTGTTACAAAACATGATCAGCCTGTTAAAACGGTTTTTAGCAAATTATTTAGAGAAAAGTGCAAAGTTTTAGTAGTTGCAGAAATAAAATTAAAAAAAAAAAACCCACCTTATCCATACTTGCATTTGGAGTCTAGTTTTCCAACTACGTACGCCTCGGTAAGCTACTGATCCGTCTCGAAATATATCTTGAAGAACTCATCTTCTTTAAAGCATTCATACACGACTTTGTACACTTCAAAAAAGAGCTTCGGGAATTTACTTGTAAAATAGTCATCGAATCCTTCATATAGCGGTCCAACAAGATTCTGAAAGACACAATACCATGTTAAGTGAATATTTAACATTAAAAAACCTAAATGTGTGAGAAGATGTATCATACTTATATACAACATAAAAAACTGGATTTTTAGTCACAACATCTTGTTGTGACTAATGTATAATTAATCACAAACTTTAATTTAATTTTTGTTGTGACTAAAACTTTTAACCATATGGGTTTTAGTCACAAAATATTCCCGTGATTAAAAACCCTGTAGTTAAAAGTTTTATTCCACTACAAGAAAAACTACATTTAACGACATATTATTTACAACATGTAGTTTTTGAATGTCATTGAAAAGTACAAACATCTCTAACAAACATGTCGTTAATGACATTTGAAACAATAATTAACATCTATATAGACTTGTATTAAATGTCTCCTTTTAATGACAATAATTTAGTGATGTTAAATTATTTAATGACAAGTAAGAAATGTCGTCAAAACCTTGAAGATTCTACGACACCCCTTATAGACAACATCTTGACCAATATCGTCTATAAAAGGTGTCGTAAAATCTCCAAGGCTTTGACATCTCCTACTTGTCGTTAAGTAATTCGACACTAAAGTATTATCATTAAAAAGAGAGTTTTAATACGGCGTTTATATAGATGTTAATTATTGTTTCAAATGTCGTTAACGATATCTTTATTGAAGACATTGTATGTACTTTTCAAAGATATTTAAAAACTACATGTCGTAAATAATATATCGTTAAAAGTAATTTTTCTTGCAATGGTCACAACAAAAAGTGATCTAAAGTTTGTGATTAAATGTACATTAGTCATAACAAGCATTTTGTTGTGACTAAAAGTTTTGTTAAAAACTGTTATAATTAAAAGTTCAGTGTTTTGTAGTGTAGTATTATAATCACCTGAATGTCTTCTGAACCCTCGTCGTTATAATGATTCAACATGTTTCGAATCAATCGCAACAAGTCTCGAAGACTATCATTGTAATTTGCGTGCTGGCTCATGAGCGTGATCACTTTTTGATTAATCTGATTCTTCCAACTGCGAACCACTTTTCCCTTCCATATGGTACCAAAAACTGTGCCTTCAATAGATTTGAGTTTTTGTCGAAGTTTAGTGTTCTTGCTTGCACAATCACTACTGTCGTGCAGGAGATAAAGTCTCGTCTTTGCATCCCAGAACAGTGGATGGTGGAACACCTCGTTTGCTTCCGGCCTGCCAAGAATAACAAGTGTAATGTTCTCCTTGTCAAGTAAAACTTTTGAGCCTACTCTAATGTTCTCCAATCCACTTGGTACAACAGTAAGGCCTTGTCACAAACAATATATAATTTCAATTTTGATAGAAGTTCCTGCGCGTTTCAAAAACTTTCTAGAGATGCATGTAGTTATAAAATATTTACAGAATACATGGCTAAAAAATAGTAAAATTCTTCTAGATGGTGTAAAATTAACGACAAGTAAGAACTCTTTCGTGTAATTATAATCACAAAGCGTTGTTCTCTGCATCGGTTCAAGCTCTCCTGAAAACTGTTCCCGATACAAAAGCCATGAAAATCACCTTGCAATCGTAGCCTACTAGGCTACACTTCCACCATACTATTTCTCTCATACACATAATTCTACTAACCTAAACTACTTAGCTCTCCAATTTCACACAGACACCACAAAATACCAACCGTGCATTATTATTCCACAATTGACACAAGGATGAAAATATTGTTATCGGTAGAAATACTGCCACTCTAATTGGCACAGCACCTCAATTGCTGTTGGCCTGGCAAGGATAACAAGTGTATTTTTCATCAATATTTGAGGATTCAAGTGAGGTTCTGAGTTTCTTTCTTCTCAAGTAATCCTTTTAAAACTGTTCTTGTCCAATGCACTCGGTACAACGGCAACGGCCGCAAGGTTTATTGTCATAACATGATATAATTTCAATGCGCTGAAGATTTTTAAAATGAGCTGCTAATAGCTTAATAAGTACTAATTAGTTTCATAAGGTATCACGTGCCATTTAGAAGGGGAAAAAAGATGAAAGAAAGAAAAGGGTATCATTTACCTTTTTTTCTAAAGCTTTTCAATATATATATATATATATATATATATATATATAAGTATTAATTATGTAGAATTCATGCAGAAGGAAACTATATAGTCTCACCTAACTTCAGGATCAGCTTTCAATAAAAGAGAAATAAGATGAAAAGCTTCTGGGAAATTCTCTATCCGAAACAGGTGTGGCTTTTTCTTTCTCTTAATATTCTCATCACGTTCATGGTCCCCAAATGGATGCCTACCACGAGTGATAACATAAAAGAGGATGCAACCTAAACTGAACAAATCCATCGCACTCGTTTGTCGTCCATGAAGAAGTTGTTCAGGCGCTTTCCACCCTGTAGCGGCGCAACCTATTCATGATTCCCAAAAAATATGCAAATGAGACTAACATTGAAGACAGTGAGAAGCAGTTCAAAACTGTTTATGAGAGTATATTCTGAACAGATGTTTGCAATGAGACTAATACGTTTATAGCTCAAAGCCCCAAGCGTTTATTGAAGCATATATATTAAGTAATTAACAAGGGGAAGCCTTATTTTCTAGCTAGGTAGTTCTTTGGACGTATAAGGTTACTCTAGAATTGGTTAGAATAGTCAAGATGATAGAATTAGATTGATCCACGGCCGGTGTCACAATATGTATAAATACAATGTTTAAGATAGGGACATGAGAGCACTTACCAGTCCAATGGTTACTCAAAGAGGACTTATTCTCAGCAAGTCTTTTGCTGATGCCCATATCAGAAATCTTTGCACATAAAGTTGAGCTTCCCTTAGTTATCAAAACGTTTTGGGGCTTTAAGTCTCGGTGAACCATACGCAACCCGTGTAGATGACCAAGCCCAGAAACCATGTCCCTGTGTGAGATCACAGATTGAAAACATAAATTATGAGATCAGGTGATCAATTTAGCTAGCATGAGGTTTTTGGTAGTGGGTTCAACTCGAACCCACCCGCCAATTAATTTTTTTTTAAAACAATTGCTAAACTAAGAAAACACGAACACAAGCTCTCTTTTTGTTTTCCTTCTCCAATCTCCACTTCCTCTCATCTCTTGTCAGTTTTCACGAAAATAAAAATTTAAAAAAACTTATTTTGTTCAAACACCATCATCTAACATCTACTCTCCCCATCACCAACCCAGATATCCTAAATTTTATCTCTCATTCCCTTTCCGTATATCCCCCATCCCAAATCAATTCACCAAAAAAAAAAAAAAAAAATTCCAGACACCATATACGTGTTCAGACATTATAATCACCACCACTTAAAACCATATATCCAACACCTCTCAACCATACTTAAATCTTTAAAAAAATAAATAAATAAATAAATAATAAAAAAAATAAAAAAATAAATAAATAAATAAATAAAAAAAATCTCGTGTCGAAGAAGGATAAAAAAAAAAGATTGCAGTATAGTGTGTGCATTTGCCTGTTGGCCAATAAGTGTGTGATATATTATATCTATACTTACATTATAAGGCTAAAAAAAGTGGATTCAGCATTATATATTTATCCTTGTATACACTGTGTGCAAAGATACGTGAAAGTGTGAGTTAAAAAAAAAGGTAGTGGAGAGTGTGTGCAGCCGTGCAGGTGCAACGTGGGAGACAAGTAGACAACATTGGAGTGTGTTTTGTGTGACGAGTGAAACTAAAAAAACTAACAAAATACATTAGGCCCAACAGAGCCGCCCACAAACCGCCTGCAGTTCTACGGGTGGTCTGTGGTTTTGCTTATCTGTTAACCCGTCATTCAAAAAAAGAGACCCACCCCACCCGAAACTGCCAACCCCCATTCGTTCACCCCTAAACATAGCTAGGAGATATTAATTCAAAATCCAATTGAGAAACATTATAAATTCAGCTCAGCTATGCATAACAAGATTTAAAGTTAACTAACCGCATCAATTTCAGTAGTAATGGTGATGGACGGCCATTAATTTCTTTGTAAAGCTTAACGTCTCCCAGAATATTTTTCAGATTCTCTAGGCGGTCCTCCTCATATAGAGTCACAGATCCCGTACCATCATGAACGTCGTTTAATACAAGCTCGAATTGATGAAATGATTCCCCAGAATATATTTTGATGAGGTCATCCAAGCTGCAGAGACAGCGCTCCAGAGCAAGATAAACAAAGTCTATGTCTTGTTCTACTCCATGATACCTTACTATATTTGGGCCATGATCAGTTTCTTTTAGATTCTGGATTTCACGTTCAGCAAGTCTATTGTGACTTCGAAGAAGGCGTTTCACAGCTACTTTTCTGCCTTCATAAGACCCCTCATAGACAACGGTCCCATCGGTGCCTCGACCAATTACCTTTGATTGAAAAACCTCTAGTTTTTCCACTATCAGCGTCTGATTTTTGTCGTCTGAGCTACAAGAAGTACTGCTATCTTCTCTATGCTGATCATTTGACAATAAATTTAGAAAACTGATATCCTCCAATAGAAATGGTTGATAAATAATAACTTAATGGAAATATTTCGAGTAAGTATAGAATTATAGGGGAGTGTAAGAAATAAATTAAATCAATTCAAAATTATGTAGGATGTGATCAATTTAAAAGAGAGACTAGACATGCGTATATAACCATTTGGACAATTTAAAGTAAGATTTGTCTTTCATTTTATGAATTGTGACTTTGATTTTGTGATTTTTAGAAATAAATATTGCTTTATGGAAGAGGATGTCAGGTTGTTTATAGAAGGTCTAACACTTGTAAATGTAGGAGATAATGTATTAGGGTGAGAAATAATAATATATTGATTCGTCACTCTGAAAAGCCAGTTGAGAGTGCGTTTCAATCCCCACTCGATATTGGACCCAAAAACAATGAAAAGCAACCAAATGGAAACGAACAAAGGGGTGAAGCTTCAATTAAGGTGAAAACCTAGTAGAGGAAGAGAAAAAACTTCAAGAGGCAGGGGCAAAGGCAATTTTAATAGAAGCAATGGTGAAGAAGGGCATCTCAGAGGTGCAAAATATGTAAAAGAAGTAGTCATATTGAAGAAGATTGTTGGTTCAAAGGAAAGCCACAATGCTACAATTGTAAAAAGTTTGGCCACTTGCAGAAGTGTTGTAGATTTAAGAATACTCAACAAACTAATTATATTACTAAGAAAGGTGGTGAATCTAACTTGTTTTATGCCTCTTTGAGTGCTCCAGAGTCAAAAAATAAAGCATGCTACTGAAGTACAGGTTGCTCCAAAGATAAAGAAAGTCGGTGGTATTTGGACAGCGGTTGTACCATATGACGGCAAACCAAAATTTTTTTGTCGATATGGAAGCTGCAAATTCGACAGTCAGGCTTGGAAATGGTACTTGGGTGGATGTGAAGGGAAGAGGAACAATTGAAGTCCAAACTAAGAACGACTCAAGATTTATTCGTAGTGTCTTGTACGTACCGGACTTGGATCAAAGCTTGCGAAGTGTTGGGTAGCTTATTCTAGCAAAGTTGAAGGTGGAAAGCCAAAGCTTTGTAATTGATTTCAAGCATGGCAGCAATGTGGCTTTTATAATTGTGATTCGTGGCTATGGCACAAGAGGCTCGGGCATTTAAATTTTCAGTCTCAAGTTACCTCATCAAAAAAAATGTGTAGGGACTTCCAAAAATTAAAGAAAAAGAAGAAGTTTGTGAAGGTTGTGCACTTGGGAAGCATCACCGACAATCATTCCCAAAAGAAGTAGCTTGGAGAACAAATCAACAATTACAATGGCAAAAAATCCATGTTTTAATAGTAGGACCGGGCACATTGCAATCAAATATCTTTTCATTATAGAGGCCATCAAGGATGGTGAAGTTCAACTCAACTACTACAGGACAGATGAACAAGTTGCAGACATGTTTACAAAGGCACTTGCAATAGCAAAGTTTCAACAACTAAGATCAGCACTCAGAGTTCAAGATTAACACATTAAGGGGGAGAATGTTAAGGGGGAGAATGTTAATATTTAATGTGCTAAAATATTACTTCTTTTACTGTAGTTTAGTTAATGTAACTATGGTTAAGTTATATAAAAATGATACTTGTACGGCTAAAATATGAACTTGGGAAGTGTACTAGAGAAGGAAGTGATTATCATTTTGTATCTAGAAAAATCAAATCAAGAAAAAGGGGTTTTTTTGTTCTGTTCTTTTCTCCCTCTGTCCCACGTATTTTCTATTAGCTGCTGCCACTATATTTCTATGTTAAATATCAATATCTTGCTGAAACAACAGCCAACATTTACTCTGCATTTAGTGGTGCAACTAAAATTGACATTTATGATATGTTAATTCACTAAATCATATACTTAAAGTTATTATACATGATCGAGAACTTACGCATTTTTCGATGTCTCTTAAAAACTTTTTCAAAAGCTCAGTCGTCTGTGGAGTGGGATTTTCTTTCTGTGAAGTTGCAAACGATAGGTATTAAACATCAACCGCTAATTAAAGAGAGTAAGAAAAAGCATATCAAAAAAGCGTGAATGAATATGGACAAATATGGGCAGTGGCAGAGTCTCTATTTTTTTTCCCTTTTAGGAGCTAAGAATGTGAAAAACTCTAAAAACTATCAATATATTAAATCTCAATACTATAAAATAGTTTGAATGACATGTATATTCAATTTTTTCAATTTTTTACTATTTAAAGACAAAATTTTCTATAAAGTCTAGTTTTTTCATGATTTATTAGTCTCCTTTGAGTTTAGTTTAGTTAAAAAAAAAAAAAAAAGAGGAGAACACATATGAGAAATGATTTTGATAGGGCAAGACTAATAATAGGTTATTTAGGGAGTGCAAAAGAGATGCATAAAAAAAGGTTTAAGTATAGACACAATAAAGCAAATTATTTTAACAAGGCAATCAAGAAAATGTATTTATGAAGGCCATGTTTATTAACAAAGTATTATTTTAGAGAATTAAAAGAAAAAAATACTTAATTAAATAGAGAAACATTTGACAAACATTATTGAAATGGGGGCAAATTAGAAACAAAAGACTAATAAGGTATATATAAAAAATAATTTTAATAGGAATAAATTAGAGGAAAAAATTGTTAATGATAAGAAAAGGACATATATGAAAGCTTTTTAAAAACTATTGGCAAGAGTATAAATTATCAAAAATTCAGGGGAGGCATATGCCCCCCCGTGGGCCTAAGCTCCCTCCGCCGTTGAACATGGGATGCTAATGATTACAAAGCACTCTTGCCCACTTGGAATAAACATAAATAGCTATTTGCATATTCAAAGAATAAATTATATACCAGACTTTCGAGTTTGCCTTCAACAAGAATGACGATTTCCTTTCATAGATCAAAGAAAAAAAAAGGCATCAATATGGTTAAAAAGGAACAAAAATCGAATAATATATAGTGATTAAAACAGTTGAATACAAAGCAAATGAGGAAATTAGTACCCTTGGCTCGAGTAAGTCGAATGAATCTTCAGAGCCCGACATGTCCTGCTTTTATATATATATATGTGTGTGTGTGTGTGAGAACGATCGGAATATGGCATCTTGCTATATTTCGTATCAAAAGAAACGTCCTTTATTCACCTTTAATTCTAAAGTAAGTAATTAAACCAAACTATCTTTAACAGGGCATGCTAACTAGATAGTTAACACGGAAGTACCGTAAACAATTATGAAACTACTCAAGAACTAAATAATCGATCAAAACAAACCATCTTTAACGGTCTCTGGCCGTGCCTTCTTCCTCGTCCGGTGTAAAATAACCTTAAGATTCAGGAAAAGCAATACTTTTGCATTTACTGTTAATTTTTATTTTATTAAATCCTTTTAAAGAACTGAAAAGGATTGCAAGTTTAGCCTAAATTCACGCTTATCTCAATATGGAGATTGAATCTGTTGGAATTGCTGGAAAGCCAAATTATTAACAAAGAGTCAAAAAGTTTTTCCTGTTAGCGGTAGCTTTGAAGCTTAATTAACAAATACCGAAGCATTTTCAGATAGTTTCAAACTCTGAACTTAAATATTAGATGTATAAACATGAAGCTGCAAGGAAAATATTTTACCACATGTGTCTGCTTTAAGGCCTCACATATGCCTCACATAAAAATAAAACCTCTCCCTAATGGCTTTCACATATGCCTCCTGGAAAAACTGAAGTAAATTCTGTAAACAGCGGCTCAAGAAAACATACACCAAGTACCAGCAAGAGAGTAGGGAGAGAGAGACAGCCTCTGGCGTAGGTTTGATCTGTCGTCCTTCTCCAATTCCCAATTCCCAATTCCATAACCCAAACCCTTTTCCAGTTTTTAATCTCTGCTATTTCGTTCTCTCTTCGTCGTCTCCACCTTTCTTCCTTTCTTTCGTTATTTTCCTTTTTCTTTTTCTTCCACTACTAAAAGAAAAAAAAAAAAGGAAAAAAATCAAGCCTACAAAGCTATGCAGATAGCCAGGCTGCGGTCGAGCTCCGCCAGACCTGAGGAGGTCGAGGATGGCATGGATTGTACCCTTCTATACTTCAATTCTTTTTTCCTTACTCCCTCTCAATTTCTTCCATTTTTGTTTACTTCTGAATTGCTTTTTTTTTTTTTGCTTTAATGGACTTGTGATTCTGACCTGTTTAATCCAAATCAATTCATTTTTTTCCATGCAAAGGAGGAAAGTCTTTTATTGTTTTGTTTAATTTTGTTAAATTTTGTGATTTCAACGTAATAACTGATATTTGATTTGTTCGTCTATGCTCGTTGATTTCTTAGTAGTGAACTGGAATAAGAAGTAATTGATATGTTTTTTGGAACCCAAGAAAAAAAAAATTGTTGCTTCTATGGGTTAGTTTAGTCATAATTATTGTCGTAGAGAAAACGAACACTTTACAAATCACACAACATACCTTTCTGCTAAATTCACACATCCTCCATTAATTTCACACGAAAGCTAATGTCAACGTCACAAAATCAGTGAACATTTAACAGTCATCGACATCACAAAATCAGTGAACATTATTATTTATTCATGTATTATTGAACAAAAACCTCTTTATTTGAGGATAAGATTACCTTGAACAATCGAAACCTCAGCTCGAGCCTTATACGGAAATCTTCTTCGACGTCGGAGACAGTCAGATCTGATAAGCGTGGGGGAGATTAAGAACGTAAACAAACAGTCAAACGCAAAAAAGATACAAAGTTTCGGATTCACAGAGAATGCGAAGAAGCGTAAGTACCTTTAAGCTTCGGGGGCGTTTCTGAATCTTCTGGCTGCGGCGTCTCTGGTCACATTCCACAATGAACAGGATTGAGAGTGCTGAGATAGAGAAGATGGTGAGAATGACCTTGAACCCCTTTCTATTTTTATCCCCCTAGATATACGGTATTTTCCTGCCTCTCGATTAGTCGTACTGTTAGTATTGTCACTATCACACACAGCCGGCATCATTGGTCTCAAGCAAAAATGGCCAGCTAACCCCTTTCTTTATCATAAAAAACAATTAAAGGGCAAAAGAAAGAAAACACTGCTATTTATACAGTGTTTCTGAGTCACAATGAACAGGTTTTTCTCCCCTCCTTTAGTAGTATTAAGAATGTTGTAAAACGAAGTTGTTATGATCATTTCTCATTCAAAATACCCTTCACTTTACGTATTTGTATTTAGTTCATGTGACTTTTGACTGTTCCCATGTAACTTTAAGTGAGTAATATTACAACATTGCCCCTCTCAACAATTAAAAAAAAAAAGAAAAAAGAAATCACATATAAAGTAACCAAAAAACTGGCTGTTGCCGGTTGGCTTACATTATAGCATAGCAAAGTTTGTCTACACGTGGCAATGAAATCGGTGAGTACCAAAACAAAAAAATGGGGACTGAACAAGAGGCCATATAATCTGGAGAGAAGAAAAGAAAGGAGTGTTTACATAGGCGTTAGATAAAATTAATTTAGAACCTTCTATTGTGAAAATTGTACTCACCTGGCATTATTCCTATATATATCTCTATTGGCTATCTTTATCCACTGAAACCTCATTTAGGCAACAGGCATATATGTCACTTCCCTACTTCATCGCTGATACATATTTATACATGCAAATGTATACATGTATATATATACATATATATATACATATATATTTATTTATTTATTTATTTATTCATTTATATATATATACATATATATATTTTTATTTATTTATTCATTTTCTATCACATTCTGGTTAGTTTTCTATACATATTGGTAAATTTTCCTTATTTATTCATTTTTGCACAGACTGATCAATCTTTGGTATTTATTTTATTTTATACGAACTGGTTGATCTTCAGTATTTATTTTATTTATTTTCAAACTGATAACTTTCTAATATTTGTTTATTTCTACAAAGACATGCCAATTTTTTGTATTTATTTTGTCAATGAATAGCTTGTCCACGCTGTATTATTCATATTTATTCCTATTTGGACTAGTGATCTTCCAATACTTGTAAGGCTGGTCAATTTTCCAGTAAACATCTTTTGTTTTTAAAGACTGGTCTTATTTCTAAAAGAGATATATATATATATATATATGTATATATGTATAATTATCGGTTTTCTCACCATAAACTGTTTATTATTGAAATCTTTATTAATATTTCTTTTAAAATAATTTTTATTTTTCTCTGGTTTAATTTATCAATTGTGTGTTAGGTTGGCATCTTTACATTATCTTCGTCTTTAGATTCTATAAACATAATATGCATGTGTTCCTTCCAGCAGAACCCAGAACAAAGGGAAAAAGAGATGTTTTAGTGTTCAAAACTTATCATATTCCCTGAAAAACTTAAATGGATTTTTTTTTTTTAGATTTATGAGGAAGAAAAACAAAAGAAGAAATATGCAGTCTTTGGCAGGCTTTCGGGTGAAGCAATGTATCTTAGCGAGGATACATATTGTTCTTATCGTGATCAAATTTCAAGGCTTGAATATAAATTACAATGACGTTCCAGAATTTCTCCAATGTTTAATTTTCTTATTTTTTAGAGCACTTAACATTTTTTTTTTAATTTATGATATGTTGATGCTTTTATTATCTTAATATTTTAATTTCAAAGGAAATTTTTATTTTGGATAGTGTTATTACAGCTGTAGAATGCAGATGCTTTAAGATTACATATAATTAAGAATTTATAAATACTATTTTGAGGAGTCAAATCCTATCTAATTTTAGTGTTTTAAATGATATCCAACCAATTATATTATGACATGTCATTTAAAAATTTAAAATAACGTTTAAGTAATTTTTACGTATATTTTATTAAATAACTTATCATAGAGGATTTGGTTTGAATTTAGGGACTATAATTTTGAAATTGTGTATGGATTCTTATATTCTTTAGCGCACGACTGGGACGTGCTTTCTGCACAAGCCTAACATTCTATTGGTACATAGATGACGCATGACTATGTAGCCTCATTCAACTAAACATGAAAATAGCACAAACAAAGTTGTATAAGCCATCTACTATAGGTATTAGTAATTTCAAGTACCAACTAGATCCACTAGTAATTATCAAATGAAACATAGATGCAAAAGGAGGTGTCAAGACCCAAAGAAAAAGAACCCCTCTACTGGGCACCATGCCCAATCGGACACTGAATAGAAACGCTCAACTGTGATGGGGGCAAGATTTGTTGATAAGGGGTCAAATTTTTTTTTATCAAGATTATATTAACACATATGTATATAATATTTTTTGTTTATTAAATTAATTCATCACGTAGTGACACAAAAAAATTTAAAAAGAAATAAATCTAATTTATATATATATCTATTATATCAAAGTTAAAACCACTTTATTTAAAAACAAAAAACTAGAGGCCATGGCCCCGTCATTGGCTCAACATAAAATTGGAAAGTAAGAGGTGCTAGGCGCTTGTGCTTCCGAGTAAATGAAGAGTGCATTTAAAAAATCAGTTAAAACTTTAAATCAAAATTTAAAAATTATAATATATGATAATTTTATACTATAATAATTTTATATTTTTTTATTGTGACATAGAAAAACTTTACACAATGCAAAACTCTATTTTGTTTTTTCAAACAACCTTAAGCCGATAGAGGTCGTGGAAGACATGATGATGCGGAAGTCACTCCGAGAAAATAAAAACATCTTAGCTAGCTTAGCTCTAGGCCGGTGCTTTCTTTTGACCAACTTAACAAAGGGTGATCATGAAGATTCACGTGATAACTTACCTGCAAAATTACTCCTAGTAGTGTGGTGTAACGAAACAATTATATTATGGGGGAGACTGCAATGAGGAAAGCCCATTTTACCTCGTCCGTGAGACAGGAAATATTGGCCCAATGAAAAATGAATGGTTTAAAAGTAGTGGAGCACAGTAAACAATATAGAGTCAACTACATTCAATCAAGTTCTTTTTTAAGAATTTTTTTTCCTTTTTTTTGGCTAAAAGAGGGGAATAGCGGACGACCATGGCAGAGTTAAGAGGGAAAAGTAAAGGAGAAGTGAAGAAATAAGATGGGAAAAAGAGGAGGGAAAAGACAAAAAAAAAAAAAAAGAAGAAGATTGAGAGCAAGTTATGACACGTGGCAGCGTGAGAGTGGAGGAGGAAATAGAGCTTCTGCTTTTTATATATGTATTTATGTATATAGATAGATATAGATGACTACAAATAGGATTAGAATTTGAATAAAATCATATCAACCAGTTGGATCTTATTTTGTATTAATCTATACCATTGCTTTTCTTCAAACCTAGCATACCCAAGCAGCCTCCATTCAGCATTTCGAGGGGGAAAAAAGACCCAAGCAGATTAGGAATCGCATCGTGACGAGGTCACGTTCAAAGGATGGTTCGTGGGCTACCCCAGCGGCGAAAAGTACCCCTTTTTTTTAAATAGAAGTTTTCATATTTTGAGGCATCGGTCTTCTATTGTTTCTTGGGGAAAGTTTGTAATGGCTTTCTTTTGCAGAAACGGTTTGCCGTTTTGTCATAGATCCGGAACTAACTATTTACTCATCATCTTGAGAACGTATAGGCACCATTTTCCCTTCTCAATAGTAATTTACACGTAAAATTTCGAGACTTGAGGGATGCATTGAAATGCCACTTAATAAATAGGTAAACCAAAAGCCAAATTGTATAGGAATTTTAGGTTAAACCAATTTTAGTTCACTATAGTATATGAAAGTTTTATAATATTATACCCTATTTTTGTTATACACATAGCATGTGAGAGGATAGAGCATTATACTATTTACAATTCAAACCAAAATCTCATTAAAAGTTAAAAATGATGTTTAAGAAAATTAAATGATAACGCAAACATGCAAGACGTCACACTAATATTTTATTTCTTTTTTTTTTTTTGGTCGAATAACATATTATGCTCCCACCCACCGGCCTCTCCCTCCGTCCTCTCTCTCTCCCCTCTTTGTAAGTAGCAGTTTGGACTTTTCTGCTAATAGGATGTTTGGCATGATGGTAGAAACCATTGGTTAAAATTGTTTTTACTGTAGCATATGATAGCTTTACATTATAGTAATTTTTTTTTTTTCTGTAGCATGTGAGAGCTTTACACTTTTTATGATTGCGATGACGGTTAAAACCACTCTTGTCAAACAGTATGTAAATTTATCCATAAAAATATCTGGATGTATGAGGAATTCCTATTAGTACTCCCAAGCTTCCTCTACTTACGTCCTACCAATAATAGACTCTTTTTTTTTTGGCCGGTGGACTTATTAGTTTTTTTTCCCAATCAAATGGGAGAAAACAAAATATTAATGTACAACACTTGCTATTAATTACTTACGTTTTTTATAATGATTTTTGTGGTGAATATTATTGACATACAAGATACATATTCTTTTTTTTTGGTGGCAAATTGAGGTACACAACTTTTATTACATACAAACTCACTTTTTTCCATCCAATTACTAAAACAGAGAAATAAAATGACATCATCAATGTTACTACTTTCCAACGGTAGGTTACGATGTAAAACAAAGTTGTTACATCATTCTCGCTCAAAGACTCCAGTTTCTGTAATCAATTTACTAATTTGCCCTTCACTTTATGTCCTTGCATGTAGAGCAAGGTTAATTTTAAGTCTTTCGATGGGCTTTTAGCAATATTACAACGTCACCGCCCTCAACAATTACACAAAAAAGGGTCATAAAGAAAACCAAAAGCTGGATGTGGCCGGTTTATATTATAGCAGGGCAAAATTGTCTACACGTGGCAATCAGATTGTGGGTCTGAGTACAGGAAAAAAAAAAGGGCGACTGAACAAGAGGCCATTCTTAATACTACTTAAAGAGAACTGGAAAGCCCTGTTCAGTCAGACTCTTTAACACTGTACAAATAGCAGTGTTTTCTGCTTTCTGCCCCTTATTGTTTTTTCAATTTCGCCGTCTCTTGTTTTTTTCGTTTTCGTGTCCGTTGGTGGTTTCTCAGTCATCCTTGACTCTATATTTTACATTTATCTCATATAGAAACATAATTCATGCACCTATAACTATAATCATTAAAAATAATTTATATATTTTAAACATAAAATTTACCAACAATAATAATAAAATAATAAGTAATCTTTTAAAAACATTTTCTAACAATTAAAACACATATATTTTAAATTTTAAAATTCATACTAACATCTTATTATCATACATTTCAATATCATAAAATTATTTCATCATTAATAAAATCATTTAAACATATTGAATATCACAAAAAAACAAAAGTTCAATAATAATATTGTTAAAACAGTTTTTTGACCTAATCTCAATAAAATTACATAACACATAATTTACTCATAAAATCATTACCAAACTTTGCAGTCCATAACATAACATATACATGAACATTCCTGCCAAATTTCGTGAAAAACAAAACACATTTACCCCTTAACAAAAATTACATTTTCATGCGTCATAGTCAAACAACAATATTTTACTGTGAGTGGTAGAGGATAGAAAATTCATAACTTATCATAGAAATATCAAAATAACGTGAAATTTGGAGGAACATCACATAACACATACATGAATAACATATTAAAAATTCAGAGCAAACAGAATATTGTAGAGAAAGACATGGCAGTCGGATTAAGGAGAAGAAATACATTTCTGAAACCAAAAGAAATTCTTACCTTAAACAAATTTCTTCACAAAACTCCTTCAATTCAACCAACGAAATTGTAAATTTTTCTTTCAATTATTTGCAGAGAATTTTTGAGAGAAATAAGGAATAGAAATCGTGGAGAAGAAAAGAAGAAGAGATGAATAAGAGAAACGTCTCAGAATGAATAAGAGAGAGAAGACGTGAGAGGAAAAGAGAGATAGAGAAAAAAGAACGTTAAAAAAATTTTAATGTAATGAGCATAACGTAAAAGGGGGAGTCAAAACTCTTCATTAAGTTAGAAATTTTCTGACTAAGATCGAGACTAATTGGGTGGAGAATGGAGAGAAAAAAGGGAAAGTCAAAGAAATCATCTCATCTTACCATATTTTACCTTCTAAAAAAAAGGAATCATATCAATCAATACCAATCAAAGAAAAGTCAATGATTTTATTTCCTTAAATGAAGAAATTAATCCATAAATATGTCAATTAATCACAATAAACTACCCATTTAACGTAATCATCTCAACCATAAATTTGGAGAGATTTCTGCTGACTGCTAGTCAGCTGTCATCGGCCTACCGACTACACAGTTCGACCTGTCGATTCCATAAAGTCTGGCCTGCCGATGGTTTCCATCGGCCTGCCGATCCTTAATAGGCTATTCGGCCTACCGAACTTGAAAGTCCGGCCTGCCGACCGTCCTTAAAATGTAATATATCATAGCATTCATAAATAAACATACGTTATAACTAACATGAACACTTGAGCACATCGATTTCATGCGATCGTCACCTGTCATAACACTTAGAATGAATAATTAGTAACATTAAGATTATAAATCATAACATATAACATAAATCATTAATAAAATTTACTTAACGTCGTTACTAACTTAACATGATCCGTTACATCAAAATTGGTGGGTGTTACACACCTTAGGATCAAGGGAGTATGGAGCTAACGTTAATTGATTCCAGGATTAAAAGATTGTTGATAAGCTTGAAAGGTAGGAATTCTATTACTCATCTTTTATGAGGTTTTTATAGAATTAAAATTGATTGTTTTACTGCAAGATATATATATATCTATGTTGAACTGCTATTATATGAGTATCACATATGAAACTATGACATAGACTCGTCTTGTATTGTACGGTGAGAAACATAATGAATGGACACATGTTATAAATTGAGAAGCATGGTTAGGAAAACTGACTCTATTAATAATGATTGAATATAGAGAAATGGTGAGACGTGAAGAGGGTAACGGTTACGTCCTTGGGCATGAATACCCTAAAAGGTAAAATAAGGGGAAGGTGATGATGCTTCCTTGGGTTGAAAGTCCCAAAACACACTGTACAGGAATCGACTTGGTGAGGACACGGGGCTTGATGTCCCCTTACCGGAACACCCTTGGAATGTTTAGAGGGTGATCAAGCGCGCCCATTTGGGTTTCGATGAGTTGAGTGATACTCTATTAAACGTGGGTACCTAAGAATAATGATGAACTATAATATTTGTATATATGTATATGTATGAAACTCGGTAATGATTAACTATGGTATCCACATAATATGATTATAATAAATCTCATAATCTGGATAATGATGAGTATTAACTAACCATGCAAGTTTTAATGTGGTAATGATAAAAACCTAAAGGTGAGTAATGGTTTTCTCTACTGAGCATATTGCTCATTCCCTTGTATTTTTATCTTTTCAGGACTCACTAAGTGTGAGGTGGCTACGAGAAAAATAGTTGAGGAAGCGATGTAGCTATATTATGTTGGGACTGCTTCAATTACTAAGAATGTTCTTCATGATAATGTAAGCATCAATTGTTACTTGCTGTGACTGTATTAAAATGCGTTGAGGGTTAAAATGATGATGACGACAGTTTATATTATTAAATTTAAGGTGCTATATTAAACTGTGGTTTAATCATCGTTTATATTTTTATTTTTGATTTGAAAGTTTTCATTTAAGTCCCGGGCAACTTTATTTTTAAGGTTTTACTTTTATTTTTTATTTTTATTTTATTGCATTAAAAACTGTTAACCCCCATATAGGGGCATTATAGAATTTTTGGTATCAGAGCCTAGGTTCGATTAACCTAGGGAGTGTAGCACCACTTTAAAAAAAATTGTTTTTGAGGTGGTTTTAAAACTGAATTTTCATTGTCATCATCAAAATGAACCTTCACATTGATTTATACAGTCTAGAAAGATGTAACATGGAAGAGCCCTAGAATGAAAATACTAACGGTTATATGAGTACGATAATTATATAAAAGGAAAGCATTAATAGTTATGAAGGAATGATTATTATATGGAATGGGTTTATAAGTATAATACTTATGAGAGATTCGTATAATATTAGGATTTATAAGCATATCTAATTCGTATAAAACGATGAGAAATTCGTGTAGATACGAGGATTTAAGAGCCTTTTGTCTCGTGACAAAGAAATATAAAGCTTGATTTATTGATTTTAAAGTTGGCATAGATATGCCAAATTCTTCGTAATTGATTCAGACCTAAGTAATGATTATGTGTAGATTCAGTGGAGCACATAAGTGTCAATAACTTTTCTTGAAAGTTCTATTTACTTGAGGAATATGATATAAGTTAGGAATCCATGGTATTGAATCTTGAGTGAGATAAACGTTAGACTTTTGGTCTGTTGAGACTGTGTAAAGGTAAGAATGCATGAATCTCAAGGTTTGAATATTTTAATACGTATATTGTATTTAAGTGTATCAGTGAATCTTTATGAATAGATGCAATGTAAAAATGACTAATAGGAGTTTTCTTAAGTAAATTATAATACTTACGGCACTTATAATAATTTTGGATAATTACACTAAAAGCTTTAAGTTCTAGATGTTTAAATGTGAATCATTTGGTTACCTAAGGTTTTGTTATATGAGAAAATTAAATATTGTATAAGTGGAATTGTGGGGATTGTAGATGTTCCTAACTAGTAACATCAAATGTCTTTGTTCATTGATATGGTCTATGTTGGAAGATGTAAATCGTATTGATTTCAAGGTTAGTCATATTTTAAACCCTTGGTAGTAATGATGATGAATCCATTTATAGATGTTGAGTATTAGGGATAACATATGGGTGTATGCATTGTTCAATAAGGTTTTGATTAAAACAAAATTATTTGAGTTGCTAGAAGATTATATTGTTATGAAATGATTTTAAATACCATTCAAAAAGATCCCTGATTATTGTTAAATTAGACTTGTTGTTTATAGTTAATTTTATCTTTAGTGGGTTTTGAATTGGGCTTAAGATCTGTATAAATTAGTTTTCAATTTTATGTTTGTTATTTAACTTGTTCTAAATGTGTTAAGGCCCGAAACAACTTCACCCATTTCAACTTAGAACAATTGGGTCTAGTCCAAATCCTAAATCAGTTTGATTCACACTATCTCTCTCACGTGGTCTCTATACGTGTCATCTACAGTGGTTTAATTATTGTTTACATATACATTTACTGTGTATAGGAGCTTATTTCTCCAAGCTCACTTTCTCTCTCTTAATTTGTTATTTTCTCTCTAAATCACAAATCCTCTTCTTTTTCACTAGAAATTCTTCTTTCCCTCTAAAAGAAGAAGGAAATCTAGGATTCTGCAACTTACTATCTCAAATTTTTCTTTCTATTTACTCTTATTTCATCTCATCATGGACCCAAAGTATCAACACCTAAGAAAGTATTTCCCATCACTCTCCCAAAAGATTCTCAGAAAGAAATACAAGGCTAGAATTACTCAGTTGTGGATTCTTATGCATTTTGGCATCCCTTGTAATGTGGGAATGTTGATAGAGGGGAAGATTCGTCCGAGTGACTTCAGTCAAGATGTCGATTTACTAGGAACGGGTACCAGTCGCAGTGCAATGAAAAGAAGAGCTCGTGCCATCGCGGTCACTTGTAACAAATGTGGAAGACAAAATTGTAACGATAAATGTACTTCACCTGGTTATATGTCTACGAATAGAGAGGATAAAATAAGGTTTTGTAGGGATGGACTTTCAAAGGAGAACTTGGATAGCATCCATCCTCCTCTTCACGGTCACCCTAGTGGATATGTTCAAGGAGCTATTTTTAAACTCTAGCCTAAATTTTATGCAGAAAGACAACGCCTCAGGAATATGGTATTTCTAGATCCTGTTTGCCAAGCCATAAGAAAACTGGATGGGGAATAAGTCATCGCTCTATAAAGGTTATTTAGTATTTACTTATTTGAAAACAGTTTCAGTTGATGTTCAACAATTTGTGTTTTTCTTTTACTCAGAATATTTTCCTTTATGTTTGAAATAATTATGATTATTAGATTGATACAGTAAGTGTTAGTATTTTATTTAATTTATGGTTTTCTTAAATATATATATAATAAAATATATTATCTTATCAGACACGTCACATATGGTACAGTAACATGTTTGAATTTTGAAAACTTATCCAGATATTTCAACATTTGTGTCTCAAATTTTAAAAGTTCTACAGTATTTGTCATTTATATTGAATTTCTAGACTCGGTGTATATTTGTCAAAAGGTCTGCAGTTGTGTCAAGAGGGTCTTCTGTCAAACTGTTCTCAATTGTCAAAAGTTATACAATTAGAGTCTAATCTTTTTCAAAAAGTGAATCAGATTTTCTGTAAACTATCAATCACCTTATCTTACTTCCTTATCTGCACAAGATTTTGTTTAAATCTTTGAATTACATTTTCATTACCTACTCGTCTGTCTCGTTAGTCCTTTTTGTGTATTCCTCATCCTTAAAATCTCATGTAGAACCTGAAGTCTAAGTGGAGCAGACATTAAGCAATCACTTATATAAACCAAATATGTCTACCTCCCAGTCCACCAAGAAAATAAAGAATGTCTGTGTCTTTTGTGGTTCCAGCCTTAGAAAAGATAAAGCCTATGTAGAAGCTGCAAAACACTTAGGACCAGTCCTAGCACGCAGGAAGATTAACATAATCTATGAGGGTGGTAGTATAAAAATGATGAAAAATATGATCCTAGTAGCTAGGTTTAGTGACGCTACAGTTGTAGGAATTTGGCCTCATATTCTAGCTGAAAGAAACCCTTATAAGGAAACCATAGGTAAAGGAAAAGGAGTCAGGAGCATCCCTAGAAATTTTAAAGCCATAATCAATAATTCTGATGCTTTTATAGCATTACCTGGTGGTTTAGGTACTCTTAAGGAAATATTCGTAGTTGCTTGTGAGCAATTATTGGGCTTTCATTCCAAGCCCTTAGGACTATTGAATGTAAATGGTTTTTATGATAGTCTTTTGAAATTTCTAGATTATGCTGTGGAAGGAAACATCATTGTAGAATGGGAGAGACAAATCTTTATTACTGCTTCAACAGCTGAGGAATTGATAAATAAGATTCAAATCATACATCTAGAATCCGACACTGCAACATCCAAGCTTGAATGGGAAAAGGAAAGCCAGGAGCAGCCAATTGATTTAAATCTCTATCTGTAATCTTTTGGTTTTATTTATGGCATGTGGGCATGTGTGTCCGTATTTCGTGTGTCACGAATAACCGTTTACCTTGCACTTTGTATTTCTTATGGTATGTTGTTGTTCAATCTTTTAGATTCATTGAGCCTAATACTGGGATGGCTGGATACGGAGTACTTGATGCTCTCGAAACGCATCCTATTTAAGGTCTGATCTTTTGTTTATCGATGGTTTTGTATTCTCTAAGCATGTATGATATGGATAGCTGGTATACAGAGTGCCTTGTACTCTCGAAACGTATCCGTATCATGTTTGTAATATGTAATTTCTATTAATATTATGTGGAAGTACCAAAGTCAGTTATGGGGATATTCCATAGGAAATATGAGTATATTATTTGGGTTGAATGTTTGTGTCATGATGATAGCTGTTTAATGAAAAATATGTCGGGTTTGTCTACAACTACGAGATTCCGTCTAATATCTCTATAAATAAATTTAATGTATGATTTTGAGTAGAAGTGTTTGTATTATATGTTTCATGATTATGTTTTAGTTTATTAGTTGAAAAATAAAAATCAACTATACTTGACTTTCCCTTACTCAAAAAGAAAAAAAAAAGTATGTAGAAGTTCTCGAACAATATCCTGAATGTAATTATAAATCACAGTCCAAGGATAGTGAAGGACTGGAAAATGGTATGATTAGCATGTGTATTCTCTGATTAAAATGTTAAATCATAATACGGTGTTATGAATTTGGAACAAGTCAGAAATACTCTTGTTGAAGTATTTAGTATTGGAGTAAGGTTAATACTCCAAGGAAATGAAGGGAGATACAATAACTCACACTTAGGGACAAACAACATTGGCGGTTTAGAGTCAGAAGTGGATATCATTACGGAATTGTGATTCTTACTAGTATTGTTAGATTTGAAATTTTGAGGACGAAATTTCTTTAAGGGGGTAGAGTTGTGACACCCATTATTTTCTTAACAGATAATATGGTAATTAAATTAATTATTAGTGTGCTAACTAAAATTTATTTCATCTAACATCTATTTCATCCTCTTTATTTATACCTATTTCAAAATTTTCTAAAATTTTTCTATATCTATTTAATAAATTTACCGAAACGCTTTTGGAACATCAAATTAATTACTAAAATGCCATTTGGCGTTATATGAACCAAAGTCTCCCAAGGAGACATAATGCACTTAATGCTTCACCTACTTGTCTCCCACTTACCATTATTTTCCTTCAATCGGGCCCTCTAACAAAGAAAACTATACATTCATTTTCTTTTCTCAGTGCAACACTTATCTTTCCCTTCCTCCTTGAAATGTCTTCCTCTTATTCTCTTATTCTTCTTCTTTCTTATGCTCTCTAAGCTTGAGAAACCCAACTCCGTGTCGTTCAAAAGTCTCCATGCTAAAGTTGAATCTAAGCTTTAATCCCTTGAATTGATGACTTAAAGTTTTCAATGAGATTTTAAGGTAAGATTTTAGAAAATTAATCTAGTTTTATCTACTATCTTTACTTTGAATTTGCTCATTTATTTTGCTACACAAATTAGATTTCATGGTTTTGAATAAGAAAGTTTGATATAAGCATGTTTTCACCCTTATTTGTAAGAAAGGCTAGAGATATAGTTTGATAATGATTTTAGTATAAAACTCATGAAAATATGTTTATTGTGATTATATAATGAAAGCTGCATATTTTGGAATGGTTTTAAGATTTTGAACAAGGATAATATGTTTTAGGTTGAAGAAAAATTTGACATTCCATAAACTTTGTAATACCTCTATGGGCAGTGGCTATTTCTTGAAATTCTAGAATTAAATTAAAATGAATTTTATAAATTTGTTTGCATATCTAAAAAGTAGATATCCTAAGCTTTCTAACGACCTATCATAAGCCTAAATCAGAGTTGTATTTTATTTTCTATGAATTTCTCAATTTTCAGATTAGAAACTAGTAAACCTACCAATGGCAATATACCGCCCGTTTACGTTAAGTAAACCACCTGTTAACCCATGTGATAATTGTAAAGAGTGAACCTATCATTTTTGCAAAAGTATGCTGTCAGTTTGCCATGATATACCGGCTGCTAACCTGAACCAATAACCCATCTTTGCTCACAACGTAACTCCTTAATGTCTTGCAACCTTTCCAATATTATCCTAAGTGATTGATGAATCTTATTAGGGACTAAAACATATAGATTACTTGTTTACATTTTATATTGTGTTAAGACAAAAAGTGTTTACTGTCGTATTTAAAAGAGATTTGCATAAAAGCTTTAATGGCATACTAGTAAAATAGATTTACACATGATTTATTTATGAATGTAGTTGCATGTTGTGCTTTAGTTTTAATTGTCCTTATGCACGCCTTAGGATCAAGGGAGTATGGAGCTAACGTTAATTGATTCTAGGATTAAAAGATTGTTGATAAGCTTGAAAGGTAGGGATTCTATTACTCATCTTTTGTGAGGTTTTTATAGAATTAAAATTGATTATTTTACTGCAAGATATATATATATATATCTATATTGAACTGATATTATATGAGTATCATATATGAAACTATGACATTGACTCGTCATGTATTGTACGACGATGAACATAATGAATTGACACATGTTATAAATTAAAAAGCATGGTTAGAAAAACTGACTCTATTAATAATGATTGAATATAGAGAAATGGTGAGACGTGAAGAGGGCGGCGGTTACGTCCTTGGGCATGAATACCCTAAAAGGTAAAATAGGGGAAAGGTGATGACGCTTTCTTGGGTTGAAAGTCCCAGAATACACTGTACATGAATCGACTTGGTGAGGACTCGGGGCTTAATGTCCCCTCACCAAAACACCCTTGGAATGTTTTGAGGGTGATCAAGTGCGCCCATTTGGGTTTCGATGAGTTGAGTGATACTCTATTGAACGTGAGTACCTAGGAATAATGATAAACTATAATATTTGTATATATTTATATGTATGAAACTCGGTAATGATTAACTATGGTATCCACAGAATATGATTATAATAAATCTCATAATCTGGATAATGATGAGTATTAACTAACCATGTAGGTTTTAATGTGGTAATGATAAAAACCTAAAAATGAGTAATGGTTTTCTCTACTGAGCATATTGTTGCTCATTCCCTTATTTTTTTTATCTTTTCAAGACTCACTAAGTGTGAGGTGGCTACGAGAAAAATAGTTAAGGAAGCGATGTAGCTATATTACGTTGGGACTGCTTCAATTACTAAGAATATTCTTCATGATAATGTAAGCGTCAATTGTTACTTTCTGTGACTGTATTAAAATGCGTTGAGGGTTAAAATGATGATGACGATAGTTTATATTATTAAATTTAAGGTGTTACATTAAACTGTGGTTTAATCGTCGTTTATATTTTTATTTTTGATTTGAGAGTTTTCATTTAAGTCTTGGGCAACTTTATTTTTAAGGTTTTACTTTTATTTTTTATTTTTATTTTATTTCATTAAAAATTGTTAACCCCCATATAGGGGCGTTATAAACTTTTGGATTTTTGTTAATAATTCAGACTTAAAAAAAATTAAGCACAAAAGTTCCAAATTAGAGAAGTTTCAAGGAATAATATTAAACAATGTCCCAAACTTATACGGTTTTGGTATATTGATTTGAACTAATATTTTAGATTCAAATATTATAACATTTAAAACTTTTATATTGTAATTTTTTTTTACTTTATACTGTAGTATATGAAAGCTTTACAATATTCTTAATGTGCCACACACCTTATATTTGTTAACTATTAGAATTAATTACTACTACTATGTAAGCTCAAGTACTAAATTGCTTCAAAAAAAAAAAAAAAAAAAAAAAAAAACCTACTTTCATAGAAGAAAGTACCAAACCATAAAAATTACATGACACAAATGTTAAAAACCCATTTTTTTTCCTTGTTTGTCTTTAAATTTATATTCCCTCTTCTTTTCATAAACCTAAACTGTTCCAAAATGAATAGATGGTGTGTTTATTATCCTCATGTTTTGTCTCAGGAAAATGGAGAGGCAGTTGGTGCCATTAGTAACCCCAAGTGCAAATGTGCAATGCAAACCAAGTCCTGTTTTTTTTTTTTTTTTTTTTTGCAATGTTTCAACTTTTCATTCACCAGAATAAGTAAAAGAAGATCAAGCTTCTAAAGTATAGTCTATTCTGCGTGAAAGATCAAGTATTCCTAGTAATTAATCATGTTTTGGAAGAGCAAAGAATTTTCTTAGCAAAAAAGAAAACAAATACAAAACACAAAAAGCCAAAAAAAAAAAAATGGGAAGAGGAAGGAACAAAATATACAGAATTGAATAAATCTGATCTATGCAAGGAGCCAAGGTAACATGACACAAGGGAATGGAAAACAAATGGACAAAATTTGAAGACAAAATGGTTGGAAAGCAGATGGTAATCCAAGAGGAAAAGTTGGTCACATCTGTTCCCTGATGACAGCCCGAATTAGCTTTCAGCCCTTCCCTGATTCATCCACCGGATTTTGATTTTCTGTACTTTCTCAATTATGATAAATGATCCTCGCTTTATCTCAAGATCCTTGACTGCATATGTTAACGATTTCGCGTCTCGAGCATTCACCAACTGCCTGGACGATGATGCCTGCCATGTAACATGAGAAGTTCTCAACCAAGTAGTTTGTTGGTCGAAATCACGAATGCCAAATTGGACTTGTCATGATGAATTTGTTCGCTCTAATGCTTCCATGTTATTGAATTTCCCTAATTTTAGCTTCCATTTATTTTCTCTTATTTTCTTTTAAATATAGTTTGTCTTAATCAAATTGAGAACATCATAATTTAAGTAATTGCTAATTTAGTCCTCGTGGGAGTGATTCCAATCATCATTGTAATACTTGAGATAATTTGTACACTTGTGAAATTACACATCACATGTATAAATTGGGTTTTGTTCTACTTGATGATTCCACTAATCAAGTCAACTTTGTCCATTTTTTCTGTGCAGCAACCAGGATTGAATGTAATCAGAGAGTTGGTTATTGGGTATATTTACCCTGGATGGCCTCTTGCTAATGTGGCATTCAAGACGTATGGCCATATCAGCATGATACAAGCTCTTGAATTCCTTGATGACTTCAAATTTGGTTATTTATTACAAGAACATTCCTCCCAAGCCCACGTTTATTGTGCAGGTAACAATTTCTTTAAGCCCATCATTCGTTCGACATCTCTTAAATCTTTTTTCCACCATTTTTAAACTTAAATAATGCCGAGAAACTTCCTTCGTACTGAACTGACTGTCACTCATGGAGTGGTCCTTCCTTTCCTTGTTGTATATTTCAGCAAGTTGGGACTGTAGTTGCTTCAACCGTATGGCACGGCATGATGGATTCTCCATTGTCTCGAACATCTGCGACACTTCAACGCTGCCTGAGGGTAGTCCATGGACATGCCCCGAAGACAACGTATTCTATACCGCTTCCCATTATTTGGGGAGTGGTTTTTCCTTATTGGGCTGCTCGTGCCCCTCCAAGTTTGGCTGCTATCCCGCAAAGTCCCTAACAAGAAGTGTATCAGTTGCATCAATTTTCTGATCATCTTTGCAGTCACAGGCAGGACCGGCTCAATAAATTTTGGGTCCAAGCTAACTTTTTAAAAGAGTTCTTTTCAAAAGAATTTTTTTTATGAAATATTCTTCATTAGAACTTAAAATTAGGAAAATAGAATAATCTTTTATATCATTCATTAACAGAGCAACAAATTATGTTCAATGAATACAAAAAAAATAATAATAATAAATAACAACCAAAATAAAATTACATCAAAGTCAATAAATAAGTTTCCTACTGTAAAAAATAAACATGCTTCTATACTTAACCAACATGGGCAGCAAATGTTGAGCTTTCTTCAATCCATAAATCCTAGGAAGATAACAAAACATTATATATATATATATATGAAACATATATTCATAAACTCATTTTTCTTACCTTTTGGGAAGCAAAAGTATTAATCAGACCTTTGTGTTCAAGCTTACCTGATAAATCTTTTTCAATAAAAAACATAGCCAATCAACTTAACCATTCCTATGACAAAATTGATCTTAAATATGATTTTTTAGAGAAGAGATTTTTTTTTTTTAAGAAATTGAAGGGATGTTATGTGAAATAGAAGAGAAAAGCAAACAGAGAAAGATATGCGAGAAAAAAAAAAAAACCATAACGTTTTAGTTTTTTCTTTTTGAATATATATATATGTGTGTATATATATTTTGTTTTTACGTTTCTAATTTTTTTGAACTAATTTATTATTTCTTAAATGGCTAGATGATGTGGCATTTTTTTGAACTTGTGTGGCATTTTTTTAAGAAACGTTTTTAAGTTTATTTTTTGAAGGGAAACATTTAAGTTTCTATTTGATTTACCCAAAAACAATATTCGATTTATGTTTCTATTTTTCTCTTTTTTTTAAAAAAGAAAGAATACATTATTAGCTTGGCTATCCTAAAACTCTAACTATGGTTTAATACTCCTAAAAAAAAATTCAATTTATTAATGTGTAGAGGACTTTTTTTTTTTCTAGAAAGGGGTTGGTCTTTGAAGACAATGATAATGAAAAAATATATTTTTTAATTTTTAAACTAGGACTAATTTAAATACAACCTATTTTCTACGAAAAAAATATCTGGGCCCTCCTAAATTTGGGGGGCCTAAGCCCTTACGTAGGAGGTTAGGCCGCCACAGCCACAGGAGGCATGCCACCAGCTGGGTCCGTAAACTACATGATGTGGGGAGCTGTGGGCATATACTTCAATTTCCATGTCCATAGAAAGTACAAGGTTTGGCGGGCAAAGCATAACCATATCTTATCGGCTTCTCTTGATGCTGGAGTTGCTTTCTTGGCCGTTCTCCTCTATTTTGCCCTTCAGTCCAAGGTGATCTGAGGTCCTAATGTGTGGGGTCTTGAAAATGGTGACCATTGCCCATTGGCCAGTTGCCTGACAGCTCCTAGGTTGGTAGCCAAAGGTTGCCTGACAGCACCTAGCCAAAGGTTGTCCAGTGCTATGATAAACTTAAGTTTGCTTCTTCTTTCTTCTTTCCCCTTTCTCCTTTTCTTTTCTACTCTCTAGGAATTACACATTAAGCTTGCACATTTAGTTTGAATCATACTTTCAAATTTGCTACATGAAAATTTTCATCATAGTGGATGTTTTCGTTTTCTTAGGACACTAGTTTTGAGTTATGATGGTTTATATCGGAGTTAATTGTACCTTCTCAATAAATGATCATTTCTCTATTTTTATCTAGATATATGTAGGAGTTATAGTGCAGCGTCATTTAAATATTTTTTTAGTTCAGTACAACGTTTTTTTTTCCTCCATTAGATTCATAAATAGTGATAAACCATCTCTAAATAGTAGGACCTCTTCTTATTGAGCACAACTATCACCCAATTTAACTAGTGCTCTCTGCATATATAGATGTTTAGAAAGTGATCACGAACTACATATTTTTCCCTTGTTTGACTAGTGATAGAACATAATCCTTTAGTGCTAAAATGACTCTTGTTTTTGGTGAAGGAATACCGTCGAGCATGAAAATGGACTTTTCTTTTTTTTATTTTTTTGGTGAAGTATATTCGATCAAGATGAACTTATGGAAACTGGGTTTGCAATAGACCAAAGAGTAGAAAAGAGCAGACTTTGGTACTAAACATCTGAAGAAATCAACAGAAGTATCTTTTTGAAATTAAAAATGCAAAATTTTGAAAATTTCTGGGCTTAGTTCAACAATAGTTCTGTACTCACTTCAATATAAATGGTCTTAAATTAAAAAGAAGCAAAAAAAAGGTTTATCTATACATGCATTTGAAATCTTATCAGCTACACATTTCCCTAGAAATATTTCCTGAAGTCCTCCTCTTCCCCACAGTACGTGCGTACAACTTTATAAACTTCAATCACAAGCATCGGGAATCGGCTTGTAAAATAGTCATCGAGTCCTTCATTTTGTGGTCCGACCAGTATCTGAAAAAGCCTCCACAAAACTAAGTGAATATTAACCTTAAAAGAACTTAAATGTTTGTAAAGAATATTTATCACATATATATTAATATTACAATCACCTTAATGTCTTCAGGAAGCTGTCTATAATGATTAAACGTGTTTCGAATCAATCGTAACAAGTCTCGAACGCTACCAAAATTGTAATCCCTTGTTAAGTACAATCTTGTGTGCTCGATTATCCTGCCAGCCACCTTATTATTCCATGTTAGAACTTTTCCCTTTAAAGTCGTACCTAAAGCTGCGCATGCTGTACTGTCAATGGCTTTGAATAAAACATTGTCGTTGATTACTCTATCACTAGTGTCATGGAGGAAAGAAAGTCTCTTCTCCGCATCCCAGAAAAATGGATGGCGCAACACCTCGATTGCTGTTGGCCTGCCAAGGGTAACAAGTGTAATTTTCATCAATATTTGAGGATTCAAGTGAGGTGCTGAGTTTCTTTCTTCTCAAGTAAACCTTTTAAAACTGTTCTTCTCCAATGCACTTGGTATAACGGCAACGGCCGCAAGGTTTATTGTCATAACATGATATAATTTTAATATGCTGAAGATTTTTCATAAGGTATCATGTGCCATAGGGGAAAAAAGATGAAAGAAAGAAAAGGGCATCATTTACATTTTTTTTCAAAAGCTTTCAATAGATAAATATTTATATATAAGTATTAATTATATAGAATTCATGTAGAAGGAAACTATATACTCACCTAACTTCAGGATCAGCTTCTAGCAAAGGAGAAATAAGATAAAAAGCTTCTGGGAAATCCTCTATCAGAAACAGGTCCGGTTTATTCTTTCTCCTAATATTCTCATCACGTTCATGGTCCCCAAATGGATGCCTACCACGAGTGATAATATAAAAGAGGATGCAACCTAAACTGAACAAATCCATCGCACTCGTTTGCCGTTCATGAAGAAGTTGTTCAGGTGCTTTCCACCCTGTAGCGGCGCAACCTATTCGTGATTCCCAAAAAATATGCAAATGAGACTAAGATTGAAGACAGTGAGAAGACAGTGAGAAGCAGTTCAAAACTGTTTATGAGAGTATATTCTGAACAGATGTTTACAATGAGACTAATATGTTTATAGCTCAAAGCCTCAAGCGTTTATTGAAGCATATATATTAAGTAATTAACAAGGGGAAGCCTTATTTTTTAGCTAGGTAGTTCCTTGGACGTATAAGGTTAGAACAGTCAAGATGATAGAATTAGATTGATCCACGGCCAGTGTCACAATATGTATAAATACAATGTTTAAGATAGGGACATGAGAGTACTTACCAGTAGAATGGTTACTCAAAGAGGACTTATTCTCAGCAAGTTTTTTGCTGATGCCCATATCAGAAATCTTTGCAGATAAAGTTGAGCTTCCCTTAGTTATCAAAACGTTTTGGGGCTTTAAGTCTCGGTGAACCATACGCAACCCGTGCAGATGAACAAGCCCAGAAACCATGTCCCTGTGTAAGATCACAGATTGAAAATATATTTTATAAGATCAGGGGATCAATTTAGTTACCATGAGGTTTTTGGTGGCGGGTTCAACCAGAAACCACTCGCCAGTATAAGGCTAAAAAAATTGGATTCAGTATTATATATATTTATACATGTATAGAGAGTGTGCAAAGATACATGAAAGTGAGTTAAAAAAAAAAAAGTTATGGAGATTGCGTGCAGCCGTGCAGGTGCAGCGTGGGAGACAAATAGACAACATTGAAGTGTGTTTTGTGCAAAGAATGAAACTAAAAAAAAAAAAAATACATTAGGCCCAATAGTAGAAGCCCAATGCATCGCAAACTGCCCGCAGTACTTCTAAGGGTGGTCTGCGGTTTGCTTATCTGCTAACTCGTCATTTAAAAAAAAGGACCCACCCCCGCCCGAAACCGTCAACCTGCCCACTTGTTCAACCCTAGACCTAGTTAAGAGATTAATTCAAATCCAATTGAGTAACTTTATAAATTGAGGTCAGCCATGCATAACAAGATTTAAAATTAACTAACCGCATCAAATTCAGTAATAATGGTGAGGGGCGGCCATTATTTTCTTTGTAAAGCATAACATCTCCCAGAATATTCTTCAGATTCTCCAAGCGGTCCTCCTCATATAGAGTCACAGATCTCGTACTATAATGAACGTCGTTTGATACAAGCTCATATTGATCAAATAATTCCGCAGAATATATTTTGATGAGGTCATCCAAATTGCAGTCACAGCGCTCCAGAACAAGATAAACAAAGTCTATGTCTCGTTCTACTCCATGATACCTTACTATATTCGGGCCATGATCAGTTGCTATTAGATTCTGGATTTCTTGGTAAGCAAGTTTAATGTGACTTTGAAGAAGGCGTTTCACGGCTACTGGTCTGCCTTCATAAGACCCCTCATAGACAACGGTCCCATCGGTGCCTTGACCAATTTCCTTTGATAGAAAAACCACTAGTTTTTCCCCTATCCGCCTCTGATTTTTGTCGAATGGAACTTCTTCTGAGCTACAAGTAGTACTGCTATCTTCTCTATGCTGATCATTTGACAATAAATTTAGAAAACTGATATCATCCAAGAGAATGAAATATAGAACAAAAGTGAAATGGTTGATAAATAATAACTTTATGGAAATATTACGAGTAATTCTATAATTATAGGGGAGTGTAACAAGTAAATCAAATCAATTCAAAATTATGTGGGATGTGATCAATTTAAAAGAGAGACTAGACATGCCAATAAAACTATTCTAGCATGTGAAAGCTAGAATGTGAAAGCTTTACACTGTAGCAATTTTTGGAAGGTGGTGGGAACCGGTGGTGGGAACCACATTTACTGTAGCATGTGAAAAGCTTTACACTGTAGCAATTTTTTAAATTGTTACTGTAGCATGTGAGAGCTTTACACTGTTTATAACTGAGTTTGTGGTCCCACCACATTGCCAAACAGGGGGTTAAAGTAAAATTTGTCTTTCATTTTATGATTCGTGACTTTGACTTATGATTTTTAGAACTAAATATTACTTTATGGAAGAGGATGTCAGGTTGTTTAAAAAAGGTCTAACACTTGTAAATGTAGGAGATATTATATTGATTCCTCCCTCTGAAAAGCTAGTTGAGAGTGAGTTTCAGTCCCAACTCAATATCTTACCCAAAAACAACGAAAAGTAACCAAACGGAAACGAAAGCGTCAACTAAAGGTTGAAAATCTGGTAGAGAAAGAGAGAAAACTTTAAGAGGTAGGGGCAGAGGTAATTTTAATAGAAACAATATGAAGAAAGGCCATCTCAGAGGTGTAAAATATGTAAAAGAAGTAGTCATATTGCAGAATATTGTCAGTTCAAAGGAAAGCCACAATGCTACAATTCTAAAAAGTTTGGCCACTTGCGGAAGGATTGTAGATTTAAGAATACCCAACAAGCCACTTATGTTACTGAGAAAGGTGCTGAATCTAACTTGTTTTATGCCTCTGAGTGCTCTAGAATCAAAAAATGAAGCATGCTACTCAAGTACAGGTTGCTCAAAAGATGAAGAAAGCCAATGGTATTTGGACAGCAGTTGAACCAACCATATGATGGCAAATAAATTTTTTTTTTTGGGTCGATATGGAAGCTGCAAGTTCGAAAGTCAAGCTTGGAAATAGTACTTTGGTGGATGTGAAGGGAAGAGGAACAATAGGAGTCCAAACCAAGGACTCAAGATTTATTCGTGGTGTCTTGTACGTGCCGGCCTTGGATCATAGCTTTCTAAGTGTTGGGCAGCTTGTGGAAAAGAAAAGCTTATTCTAGCAAAGTTGAAGACGGAAAGCCAACGCTTTGTAATTGATTCCAAGCATGGCAGCAATGTGGCTTTTAGAATTGATGCAGCTAGTGATTTGTGGCTATGGCGCTTGGGCATCTAAATTTTCAGTCTCAAGTTCTTCATCAAAAAAATATGGTGCAGGAACTTCCAAAAACTGAAGGAAAAGAAGAAGTTTGTGAAGGTTGTGCACTTGGAAAGCATCACCGACAACCATTCCCAAAAGGAGTAGCTTGAAGCAAAGAAGCCATTGGAGTTGATTCACACAGACACATGTGGGCCAATGCAAATATGCTTTCATTCTCAAAACAGGTATTTCATCCTCTTTATTGACAATTTTATAAGGATGACGTGAATGTATTTTATGAGGCAAAAATCTAAAGTTTTCACCATTTTTACAAAGTTTAAAATTCTTGTTGAGAGCAAAGTGGTCATTTTATAAAAGTGTTGGGAAGTGATAAAGGCAAAGAGTATAGATCAATAGAATTTCATCAATTTTGTGAAGATGAAGGTGTAGAAAGACAATTAATTATTGGCAATACTCCACAACAAAATAGGGTATCCGAAAAGAAGAATGAAACCGTGATGTAGATGGCAATGTCTATGCTACATGAGAAGAAACTTCCGAAAACATTTTGGGCTGAATTTGTTAATATAGCTGTGTACTTGATTAATAGATGCCCAAGTAAAGCTGTATGGAACAAGACTCCAATTGAAGCTTGGAAAGGGAGGAAGCCATCAGTGAAGCATTCGAGAGTCTTTGGTAGCATTTGCTATGCTCAAATTCCAAAAGAAAGGTGATACAAGCTTGATAAGGCTAGTGAGAAATGTATTTTTATTGGTTATAGCTCTCAATCAAAAGAATATAAGCTATATAGTTTGAAGATCAAGAAAGTTATTATTAGTCGAGATATGTTGTTCGATGAAAATGCAACAAGGAATTGAGAAAGAGAAGTTGAAAGAAATGTTGTTGCCCCGGTTGTATTACCTCAAGAATCAACCAATGAAGATGAAGAAGATGAAACACAACCAAGTTCACCATAATCACTAAACAGTTCTTCAAGCTCAAATTCATCATTACCAAGCTCAACTCCAAAGAAAATGACGAGTTTGACTGATGTTTATGAAAGAAGCAATTTTTGTATTGTTGAACCAGAAAACTTTGAAGAACCTGTGAAGCATGCAAGAGTGTTGGAGGAAGGCTATGCAGGAAGAGATTGATGTTATTGAAAAGAATCAAACTTGGGAGTTGGATAAGAGACCAAAAGAGAAGAAAGTTATTGATGTCAAGTGGATCTACAAGGTCAAATACAATTCTGAAGGGACAGTGCAAAGAAAAAAGGCGAGACTTATTGCTAAAGGCAATGCACGTAGCCCGACATTGATTTTGAAGAAACCTTTGCTCCTGTTGCTTGCCTAGACACTGTGAGAGCACCTACTGCGCTTGCTGCCCAAAAAGGTTGGTTGTTATGCCAACTTGATGTTAATTCAACTTTCTTAAATGGAGAATTAAAGGAAGAAGCATATGTAGAACAACCTCAAAGTTTTGTAACTAAAGGAGAAGAAGACAAAATCTACAAGTTAAAAAAAGGCTTTATATGGACACGAACAAACCTCGAGAGCTTGGTACAGTCAAATTGATGGTTATTTCCTTGAAAAAGAATTTTGCAAGAGCAAAGGTGAGCCTACTTTATATGTAAAGCATCCAGGTCAGTCCAATATACTTATTGTTGCTTCATATGTTGATGACTTGGTGTTTACGGGAAATGATAAAAAGATGATTGAAGAATTTGAAAGGAAGATAATGGTGAAATATGAAATGAGTGATTTGGAGCTGTTACATCATTTTCTTAGCATGGAGATCTATCAACATGATGATGCGATCTTCATTTCTCAAAAAGAAATATGCTAGAAAAGTCCTCAAAAAATTCAGAATGTACGGACGCAAATCAATGGCCACTCCCCCGTTCATAATGAAAAATTAGTGAAGGAAGATGGGGAAAGGAAAGTAGATGAGGCTTTTTATAAAAGCTTGGTAGGCAACTTTCTTTATCTCACTTAGACACGACCTGATATTATGTTTGCTACAAGTTTGTTTCCAATATTCATGAATAGCCCAAGCCAGAAGTATTTTGGCGTTGGAAAAGAGTCTTGAGATATGTTCAAGGAACAGTGAGCTATAGAATCAGATTTGGAAGAAGTTCTAAAGTGAAACTGATCGGCTTTTGTGATAGTGACTGGAGAGATTCTCTTGATAATATGAAGAGCACCTCTGGTTATGTATTTTCTCTTGGCACTAATCTGTTTTCATGGCTATCCAAAAAGCAACAAATTGTTGCTCGATCTTCAGCAGAAGCGGAATATATGTCAGCCTCAATTGCAACTTCTCAAACTATATGGCTTAGAAGAATTCTTGAAGTTATTGGAGAGAAATAAAAAGAAGCTATAGAGGTATTTTGTGACAACAAATCAGCAATTGCAATGGCAAAAAATCCATGTTTTTATAGCAGGACCAGGCACATTGCAATCAAATATCTTTTCATTCGAGAGACCATCGAGGATGGTGAAGTTCAACAACAAATTGCAGACATTTTTACAAAGGCCACTCAAATCAGCACTTGGAGTTCAAGATCAGCACATTAAGGGAGAGAATGTCAGTATTTAATGTGCTAAAATACTTCTTCTTTTACTATAGTTTAGTTAATGTAACTATGGTTAAGTTAAAAGCTAATCAATGGCTATAGAAATGAACCTTGGAAGTGTATTAGTGAAGGAAGTGATTGTCATTTTGTATCTAGAAAAATCAGATCAAGAAAAAGGGGGGTTTTGTTCTTTTTTTTCCCTCCCTCTGCCCCACGTATTTTCTCCTAGCTGCTGCCATTTTATTTCTATGTTAGATATGTGTTAGATCAATACTTTCCATGGTGATTTTTTGCTCAAGCAACGGCCAACATTTTGCAATTAGTGGTGCAACTAAAATTGACATTTAAGATATGTAATTCACTAAATCGTATACTTAAAAGTTGTTTACACATGAACGAGAACTTACGCATTTTTGGACGTCTCTTAAAAACTTTTTCAAAAGCTCAGTCGTCTGTGGAGTGGGATTTTCTTTCTGTGAAGTTGCAAACGATAGGTGTCAATCATCAATCGCTAATTAAAGAGAGTAAGCGTGAATGAATATGGACAAATATGGGCAGTGGATTACATGGCACTCTTGCCCACTTGGGGTAAACAAGAAAAAGCTATTTGCATATTCAAAGAATAACGTATATACCAGACTTTTGAGTATGCCTTCAGCAACAATGACGATATCCTATCATAGATCAAAGAAAAAAAAAAAAGAAGGCATCCATATGGTTAAAAAAGAACAAAAATAGAATAACATATATTGATTAAAACAGTTGGAATAATACAAAGCAAATGAGCAAATTAGTACCCTTGGCTGCATCGAATCGAAGGAATCTTTAGAGCCCGACATGTTCTGCTTTACAACGAGATCTATGGCGTCTTGCTATATTTCCTATCAAAAGAAACGTCCTTTATTCCCCTTTAATTCTCAAGCAATTAAAGCAAACGATCTTTAACGGGGCATGCTAACTAGATATTTAACATGGAAGTACTGTAAACAATTATCAAAGTACTCAAGAACTGAATATTTGATCAAAATAAACAATCTTTAAGGGTCTCTGGCCAGAAAGCTTAGACGATGAGAGTGAGAAGAGGATAAGCTTAAGGTGAAGTGGGTGGTGGACCCTTATATTAATTTTTTGTTTTGAAATAAATAACATAAACTTATAATTTCTACAAAAAAAAAATTATGGCATAAATTATGCTATAAAATATACCCTATGAGTAGGGAATTGTAACTTAGATTTTTATGAAAAAGAATGTTTGTTTTGCATAGATATTATTTTGACGTAATTTTAATAAAATTAATGTTTAAAAACATGCATTATTAATAAGATATTCGCTTATAATTTTTTTAAATCTTACATTTTGATAATAAAAAAAATCATATTTTATATTTTAGATTGAAGCACACCTATAACTATAGATTCTAAAGTTGTGCTCCATTCTTATCTTTCCTTATAATGAACAATTTAACCACGCAAAATATTCAAATGCCTTGGTAAAATAAAAAAAAATTAGAAAGAAATGTAAAAGTTTAATATGAATTAAAAATGTGACTGTATAAATGTGATGTAGTCTTATATCACAAAAAATAATATAATAACTTATGAGTAATTTGTATAAAAATGTTTATAAAAAATAATAGAAACAAAATAATAATAATAATAATAAGAATAATAAGATCAGTGCGGTATATATGAAAATATTAAACTTTAGTGGAGGTGAAAAAAATAAATCATAAATTTTTGGGTTCAAATTTTAATTTTTAAAATTCAGTGTGGACAGTAGTCCCACACCAGACCTAGAAGAGTCCAGTCACAGTGAATAGTTCCCAATTTTTTTTCTTCTAAAATTAGTTTTGTAATTTAATTTTGTTCTGTAAATATTTACTGAACTCAAAAATGTCTAATCAATGATCTATTTGTTAAAGTTTGAATAAAAACCATTAATTTTGTTCTATTAAGAGGTCCCTAAACTTTTTTTCCTCCCTAAAAATAGTATCAATATTAATGTTGTACAAATTTAGCCTATTTAGTCCCTAAAAAAAAAAAAAATCGTCTTTATGGAATTAGACTCCTTATATATAAATAATAACTTTGCACATTTCCTATCGTACAGTTTATACGCATTTGATCTCTTAGCAGTTCTTTTTGTTTGTGTCCTTCAAATGACTAAAATTTTAAAGCTTAAAGGTTTATCTTAAACAATACAACCTTCTTATACTTTTGATGATGTGAATGGCTTATGAGTTATAGGTCGGTAATGAAACATGTTCCTATGCTCAGTTACACAACATTTATGCTTCATAATGCTTCTTTGGATCCAATTTGGTAAAATTAATGTTCACCATTTGTCTTTATTATTATTAAAAGGCTTAATTTAAAACTGATATATGCTAAAGGACACAGTATGTTATAATTAAAGTATATACTAATTTTTAATATTCAATACAATTTTGGCTTGCGTCGATGAAGACTAACTGCAGAAATGACATAAATCCCCAAAAAATTTGGGGTTTCCTTTTGATTTATTAGTTGTGATCAAATAAAATGGTTCTTGATAAATTTCTTTGTTATTTGGCGCTCGTAAATATGTAACTTACTTCTTACATATCAGGTATACATAATTCTTTAATTTTTTTAATAGTTCAACGATTACAAATTTAAATTGGCATCTTTAGAGAAAATAGTTTTAGGATTTTTTTAAGATAAAAATAATAGATTTCATAAAAAAATTAACAGAGAATTTATGCATGAGACTTTTTGGTTTTAAAGACTATCTATTTATAAAACAAAATTAACACTAAAAGCTTATATTAGAAAAACCGATTTTAGAGAGAAATCTAAAAATTATTTATGTATTTATCCCCAAAACGATAGAAATATTAGATATATAAAAAATAAATCTTTCAATCTGTTAGGCACCATGCCCTGTCGAACACTAAATAGAAGGAGTAGGGTTTGTTGATAAGAGGTCAAGTTTTTTAAAATAAAATTATATTAAGATGTATACATATATATATATATATATATATATATATGTAAGGTTTTGTTTATTAAATTAATTCATAAGAAAACATGAATTTGAAACAAATGAGTATAATTTATACACATAACTATTATATAAAAATTAAAACCTTTTTATTTGAAAACAAAAAAACTAAAAGGCCATGGCCCGTCGCTGGCTCGACATAAAAATGGAAAGTAGGAGGGGCTTGGAGTTTGAGCTTCATGGTAAACTATGAGTGTATTTAAAAAATTAGTTAAAATTTTAAATTAAAACTTAAAAACTATAATATGAGATAATTTCACACTTTAATACATTTTTATTTTTTGTATAAACTCTATTTTGTTTTTTAGCCAATAGCGATCGTGGCAGCCATAATCATGCGGAAGTCACTCACGGAGAAAATTAAAAAAATCCAAGCTAGAAGCGATCGTCGCAAAAGGTGCTTTCTAGTAGGGCTGTACAAAAATCGCCTCGCACCCGCCAACCGTCCGCGTCTGCGCCCGCCCATCTAAAAAAAAACAGGTTTACGTTAGCAACTCACTGGCGGGCGGGTTAAACCGCCCACCATATATTCGATGGACGGGTTTGGCTTTAAGTTTTTGAGGGCGGGTTCAACCCGTACCCGCCCGCCTATATATATTTTTTTTTAAAAAAACTTATCATTTATTTGATTTTGTTCTTATTTTAGAGATGATTAAACAATCTAACACTCCAAGTATGGGCTCAGCTGCCTCTTGACATATTAAAAACTGAAAATTCTCCTATTATTTTGTGAAGTGATTAAAATTCAAATCAAGTAAGTTAGTAGAGAAAGCCCTAAAAGAAAAAGAACACTTGACTTTGTTCATCATTTCATTTGTAGCATTCTATTATTTTCGAACCCAGTGAATAGGCTTTAATCTTTATGGACTCTTGATTTTGTTCATCACTTCATCTGTAGTTGATGTTTCTTGTTGCAGTGAATGATTATGTTTCTAAATTTGTACTTTTGAATATGGTCACTATCTTTAAGCATCAAACTTGTTGGGAATACTTTATGTATTATCATCTTATATTTTCTACAAATTTTCTTTATTTTCTAAAAAAAAGGTCCACAAAATTACATTGGGCAAAGCATAGGTCTAAACTGCCTTAACCCGCCCGCACCCGCCCGCAACCACCCAAAACCAAACCGAAACCACCCGTCATGTGGTGGGCGGTTTACGGGTTGGTTAATCGTCAACCTGCCATCCAAAAAAATCACACTGCACTTGCCCAAAAATCATCAAATCACCCACCGTTACCCTTACTTTCTAGGCCGGTGCTTTCTTTTGACTAACTTAGCAAAGGGTGATCATGACGATTCACGTGATAACTTACCCTCAAAATTACTCGTAGTATTATACAACGAAACAATTATATTATGTGGGCGACCGCAGGGAAGAAGGCCCATTTTCCTCGTCCGTGAGAGGGGAAATATTGACCCAATGAAAAACGAATGTTTTAAAAGTTGTGGAGCACGGTAAACAATATAGAGTCAACTAAATTCAATCAAATTCTTATTTTAGATTTTTTTTTTTGTTTCTAAAGAAGGGGAATAGCGGACGACCATGGCAGAGTTAAGAGGGAAAAACAAAGGAGAAGTGAAGAAATCAGACGGGAAAAAGCGGAGGGCAAAGACCAAAAAAAAAAAAAAAGATTGAGAGCAAGTTATATTGACACGTGGCAGCGTGAGAGTGGAGGAGGAAATAGAGCTTCTGCTCTTTATATATGTATTTATGAATATAGATAGATATAGATGATTACAAATAGGATTAGAATTTGAATAAAATCATATCAACCATTGGATTTTTCTTCAAACCCTAACATGTCATAGCAACCCAAGCAGCCTCCATTCAGCATTACGAGGGGGAAAAAAGACCCAAGAAGATTAGGAGTCGCATCGTGACGAGGTCACATTCAAAGGATGGTTCGCGGGCTGCCCCAACAGCAGAAAGTACCCCTTTTTTTTAAATAGAAGTTTGATATTTTGAGGCATTAATCTTCTATTGTTCCTTGGAGAAATTTTGTAATGGCTTTTTTTTGCAGAAACGGTTTGCCGTTTTGTCACAGATCTTGAAATAACTATTTGCTCATCATCTTGAGAAGTTATAGGCACCATTTTCCTTTCTCAATAGTAATTTACATGTAAAATTTCAAGACTTAGGATGCATTGGAATGCCACTTAATGGATAAGTAAACCAAAAGCCAAATTGTATAGGAATTTTAGCTTAAACCAATTTTAGTTCACTATAGTATATAAAAATTTTATAATATTGCGCCCTATTTTTGTTATACACATAGTAGCATGTGAGAGGATGGAGTATTATGCTATTTACAATTCAAACCAAAATCTCATTAAAAGTTAAAAAATGATATTCAAAAAAATTAAATGATAACACAAATATGCAAGACATCACACTAATATTTTATTTCATTTTAATTTTTATTTTTTCTTTGTCGAATAATGTATTATGCTCCCACCCACCGACCTCTCCCTCCGTCCTCTCTCTCTCTCTCCTCTTTGTAAGTAGCAGTTTGGACTTTTCTGTTAATAGGATGTTTGGTATGATGATAGGAACTATTAGTTAAAACTGTTTTTATAGTTTCATGTGATAGCTTTATATTATAGTATTTTTTTTTCTTTTTATTATAACATGTGAGAGTTTTATACTGTTTATGATTATGTTAGAAGTTAAAACTACTTTTATCAAACAGGATGTAAATTTATCCATACAAATATCTAGATGTGTGGGGAATTTCGATTAGTACTCCCAAGCTTTCTCTACTTACGTCCTACCAATAATACTCTTTTTTTTTTTGCCGGTGGACTTATTAGTTTTTTTCCTAATCAAATGGGAGAATACAAAATATTAATGTACAACACTTGCTATTAATGACTTACGTTTATAAAAAATAATGATTTTTGTGGTGAATATTATCGACATACAAGATACATATTTTTTTTTGGTGGCAAATTGAGGTAAATAACTTTTATTACATTCAAAATCACTTTTGTCCTCTCCAATTACTAAAACAGAGAAATAAAATGACATCATCAATGTTACCGCTTTCCATTGGTCGCTTATGATGTAAAACAAAGTTGTGAGATCATTCTTCACTCAAAAGAAGTTTCTGTAATCAATTTACTAATTTGCCCTTCACTTTATGTACTTGCATGTAGGGCAATTTCAGTTTTAGTCTTCGCACGCTGCTTTGAGTAATATTACAACATTACCTCCCTCAACAATAAAAAAATAACAATAATAAAGAAAACCAAAAGCTGGATGTGGCCGGTTTATATTATAGCAGGGCAAAGTTTGTCTACACGTGGCAATCAGATTGTGGGTCTAAGTAACAGAAAACAAATACGGGGGACTGAACAAGAGGCCATTCTTAATACTACTTAAAGAGAACTGGAAAGCCCTGTTCAGTCAGACTCTTTAACACTGTACAAATAGCAGTGTTTTCTGCTTTCTGTCCCTTATTGTTTTTTCAATTTCGCCGTCTTTTGTTTTTTTCGTTTTCGTGTCTGTTGGTGGTTTCTCAGTCTTGACTCTATATTTTATATTGTGGTTCTGCCCTTGGTTCAGTTTCTCTCTCTCTTCTTTGTTCTGGTTCTTTTTATACGTCATTTCATGAAATACAGAAGAAAAGGCGTCAAAATTTCAACAAAGAAAAGAAACAAGTGGTCTCCACTTTTAATATATGACTCGAAAAGGCCAGAATGTGGTCTCCACTTTTCCACAGTACAAGATGAGTAGAAAGTATAAGGCTCTACTTTTTCACAAAAGAAAATAAAGAGAATTTTTTTATTTTTTAATATTTTTATTTTTTTATCTATTCCTACGACTATAATGATTAGAAAAATTATTTCTAACAACTTTTTAAAAAGTTAATTTTGACCTTTTATAAACTATTTCATATTCATGAATTAGATAAATTTAAACTTTTTTTTCTCTTCTTTCATCGGTACCTAAGGTTCTGGTTTGGTTATCTTGATTATTATATTTATATATGATTGTATGTTTTAGCTAGCAAAATGCCCGCGTATTGCAGCGAGAATGATTATTTTGATATAGAAATATTGGAAGTTATTATAATATATTTATTTAAATTATATTAATATGTATATTTACGTAGTAGTTTTAATTTATTAAATTTTTTTTGTTATATGAGTGTTGTTTATATATATATATATATTGTATTAAGGTCATACTTATATGTATTCTAAATTTATTTATAGTGTATTAATGGAGGGATATTTTAATATTGTATATATTATAGTGAAAGTGTTTAATATATATTGAAGAGTAATTATTTTGAAATATATGTTTTTTTTGAGATTGCATAGTTTTAATTTGATCAAAAATAATTGGCTTGGTTTATTTTATATTATTTTGTATTTGTTTATTACTGAGTTGATGTTTTTGCTCCTTAGTGTAATCTATTTTTTTTTAATTTGTTTTATGTTTTTTTTGTCTTTTTATATTATTTTGTCTTATCATTTAGTGTTTCTAGTTTTGCCCTTTGTGTTTTTTTTTTTTTTGCTTCTGTTATTACTTTTTAGTCATTTAAAACTTTTAGTTTTTGATTTGACATTCTTGCCCTTAATAGGGTATAATATGATATATCTATAAATTACGACATTTTTGTACTTAAGCTTTGTTTTCTAGGCTTGGTTTCTAGTTTTGCATTTGGTAACCTGAATGGTTACTTCAATCGTCATGCAAGCTATCAAAATTTCAAATTTTCAGCTCAGTCCAATATCCAGCATAGTACGTAATATAGAGTCTTATATTGTCTATAAATGTTATCACTGTGCATCTATTCTTAGATTTGCTGAGCTCCCTCTTTCTCTATAAATTCTCCATTTTCTTTAGAATTTTCTCCCTCTCTCTCTAAAGTTTGAATCTTGTTCTTAATCTTCTAGATCTTTTCTATTGTTTGTTCTCATAAATTCGAATCTCATCCATAAGTCCTCAACCATCTTTCTTTCTTTCTTGTTTCTTTTTCTTTGTTTTCTATGGATCCAAAGTACCATCACCTAAGAAAATACTTCCCATCGCTTTCCCAGAAGGTTCTCAAGCAGAAATACAAATATAGAGTTACTCGACTTTAGATTCTCATACATTTTGGAATCTCTAGTGATGTGAGGATGATGATTAAAGAAAAAATTTTGTCCGAGTGACTTCAATTAGAGGGTCGGCCTTCCAGATATGGGTACCAGTCATAGTGCGATGAGAAGAATGGCTCATGCCATTAACTCTAGATGTTACAAAAGTGGACGAAAAACTTGTGAGGGTAAGTGTCAGTCGCCTAGATTTGTGTCAATAAATAGGGAGGATAAAATCTATTTCTACAAAGATAGCATTTCTAAAGAGAACTTGGATGACATTCATGGTTCTCTTCAAAACCATCCAAGTAGATATGTTCAAGATGCAATTTCTAATATTTGGCCTAAATTTCTTGCAGAAAGACAACACTTTAGGAATCTGACATTTAAAGATCCTTTTTGTCAGTTTGTAAGAAAATTAGACAGGGAGTAAATTTTTAATCTATAGAGGTCATTTTAGTTTTTTTGAAAAAAATGTATTTTGTGTTTCGAATGTTTGTTTGTTGTTAGATTGTCACAATATATATTAAACAATAAATGTTTATTTTAATTTTATCCTTACAGTAGTTGTTATATATATGTGTTTGTTTTATTAAAAAAATGTTATCATGTTAGATGCACTACGTGTTTATTCTTGTTGTTAGTTTGAAATTTTAAAATTGTTAAAAGTTGGTTTAATGGCATGTTTAAATTGTCAAAAAAATGTACAGTTAAATGTTTCTTACTTTTTTAAAAGTTCTATAGTAAATTATTGTTTATAACAGCTTTCTACATTCTGTGCTAATTAGTCAAAAAGTTGTACAATCATGTCAGAGTGTCTTTTGTCATTTTGTTTACAATTGTCAAAAGTTGTACAGTTTAAGTATCTTTTTACAAAAGTTAGTCGATTGTGTGTTTATTTTTTCAAATTTGGTCTGACTTTTTATAATATATACATATCTTATTTTCTCACTTTTCATCTCTATAATATCATATCATATCTTCTTTTTTGGCCTGCACATATTTTGTTTAGATTCTAAAGTTACATGCTATCACCTATTTGTCATAACTCTTTAGTCTTTTGGTATTTCCATTTTCTTTAAGTATCATTTAGGACTTAGTATTTTAGGTAGAGCGGGCTTAAAAAAAAAAAAAAAAATTAAATAGTTTAAAAAAAGATTTAGTCTATCTTAGAAACCAACATGTCTCCTTTCAATTTATTTAGGAAAATCGAAACCATTTTTGTCTTTTGTAGTTTCAATCTTGATAATGGTAGAGTCTATTTAAAAGCCGCAAAACACTTAGGACAAGTCTTGGCAAGTAAGAACATTAACCTGATTTATGGGAAAAGTAGTTTATAATTAATGGGAGATGTAGCAACAGCAACACATTCTAGGGGTAGTCATGTCGAAAGGATTATACCTTAACTCTTAGCTAAAGGAAACCTCTGTAGGAAAACCATAAGTAAGTAAGAGAGAGTTTTAGATATCTTTGATCGCCTTGAAAATATGATTCATAACTCTGGTGCTTAAAAAGTGAACAACGTTGATAAAAAAATAGTGTTTTTTTTTTTTTTTTTGGTGACAAGAATATCCGAGAAGCTATTGTTCACATCACGTTTACGATGGCCTTAAGGGAGACGGGCTGCAACTAATTAAGGAGAAGAAAAGAACAGATATTGGTGCTTAAAGTCTCAAGTGTGTTCAAGTTGCAATGTACAGAAAATCCTTTTTTTTTTTTTTTAAATAACGTGATCACCAAACCATCAAATGGAATAAAATAAAATCAAATAAAAAATAGCTGTTAAGATGATGAACAAATGGATGCAACTACTCGTACAAAATGCTATTAAAAACACCTCTGCCATTATTACAGGCACTCCTTTGGTGTAGAATAAACCTTCTTCTTCTTATTTTTTATTTTTTTATTTGTATTTTTGATTAAGAGTCGTTTCACTGTTATGTAAAGACATTCTTATTGTAAAAAGAAAAAAAAAAGAACAAATATTAACTTTTTCAATTTTCCCTTAGACAATCCACTACAAAAGTAAGGGCCAAGTATTTAGATAACCATAATCAACGGAGAAAAGCAAAATCAAAATACAATACAACTTTTGAAAATCAAGTAGCAGTATGGGCCGCATGGATTTTTCAGAATATTTTGGTTAAGAGAGATATTGGCTGGTACACCAAACAAAACCTACTCACTCATGAAATTCATTCTCTATTACTTGAAGAATTAAAACTAAAATAAGTCGATTCATTTTCTGAACTCACAATGACAATAAGAACTACATATGGTTGGCCTCTCATGCTGCTACAAAACATGATCAGCCTGTAAAAACGGTTTTTAGCAAATTTTTTAGAGAAAAGTGCAAAGTTTTAGTAGTTGCAGAAATAAAATTTTTTTTAAAAAAAACCCACCTTATCCATACTTGCATTTGGAGTCTAGTTTTCCAACTACGTACACCTTAGTAAGCTACTGATCCCCCTCGAAATATATCTTGAAGAACTCATCTTCTTTACAGCATTCATACACTACTTTGTACACTTCACAAAAGAGCTTCGGGAATTTACTTGTAAAATAGTCATCAAATCCTTCATATAGCGGTCCAACAAGATTCTGAAAGAGAAAATACCATGTTAAGTGAATATTTAACATTAAAAAACCTAAATGCGTGAGAAGATGTATCATACTTATATACACTTTAAAAACTGGATTTTTAATCACATCATCTTGTTATGACTAATGCACAATTAATCACAAACTTTAATTTAATTTTTGTTATGACTAAAACCTTTAACCATATGAGTTTTAGTCACGAAATGTTTCCGTGATTAAAAACTTTGTGGCTAAAAGTTTTAGTTACAATAAAATTGATCTAAAGTTTGTGATTAAATGTATATTAGTTATAACATTTTGTTGTGACTAAAAGTTTTTTTAAAAACCGTTGTGATTAAAAGTTCAGTGTTTTGTAGTGTAGTATTATAATCACCTGAATGTTTTTTAAATTCTTGTCGTGATAATGATTCAACATGTTTCGAATCAATCGCAACAAGTCTCGAAGACTATTGTAATTGTAATTTGTGCCGTATCGGCTCATGTGCGTGATCACTTCTTGATCAATCTGATTCTTCCAACTTCGAACCCCTTTTCCCTTCCATATGGTACCAAAAACTGTGCCTGCAGTAGATTCGAGCTGTTTTCGGAGGTTAGGGTCCTCGCCTGCACAATCACTACTGTCGCGCAGGAAATAAAGTCTTGTCTTTGCATTCCAGAGCAGTGGATGGTGGAACACTTCATTTGCTTTTGGCCTGCCAAGAATAACAGATGAAATGTTCTCCTTGTCAAGTAAAACTTTTAAGCCTACTCATAACGTTCTCCAATCCACTTAGTACAACGGTAAGGCCTTGTCACAAACAATATATAATTTCAATTTTGACAGAAGTTGCTGCGCATGTCAAAAACTTTCTAGAGATGTATGTAGTTATAACATATTTATAGAATACATGGCAAAAAAAAAATAGTAAAATTCTTCTAGATGGTGTAAAATTAACGACAACTAAGAACTCTTTCGTGTAATTATAATCACAAAGCCTTGTTCTCTGCATCGGTTCAAGCTCTCCTAAAAACTATTCCCCATACAAAAGCTATGAAAATTACCTTGCAATCGTAGCCTACTAGACTGCACTTCCACCATACTATTTCTCTCATACAAATAATTCTACTAACCTAAACTATTTAGCCCTCCAATTTCACACAGACACCACAAAATACCAACCGTGCATTATTACTCCACAATTGACACAAGTTTTCGCCACACATGCAAGGATGAAAATATTGTTATCAGTAGAAATACTGCTACTCTAATTGGCGCAACACCTCAACTGCTGTTGGCCTGCCAAGGATAACAAGTGTATTTTTCATCAATATTTGAGGATTCAAGTGAGGTGCTGAGTTTCTTTCTTCTCAAGTAATCCTTTTAAAACTGTTCTTCTCCAATGCACCTGGTACCACGGCAACGGCCGCAAGGTTTATTGTCTTAACATGATACAATTTTAATTTGCTGAAGATTTTTAAAATGAGCTGCTAGTAGTTTAATAATTACTAATTAGTTTCATAACGTATCACGTGCCATATACAAGGGGAAAAAAGATGAAAGAAAGAAAAGGGCATCATTTACCTTTTTTGCCTAAAGCTTTTCAATATATATATATATATAGAAGTATTAATTATGTAGAATTCAAGTAGAAGGAAACTATATAGTCTCACCTATCTTCAGGATCAGGTTTTAATAAAAGAGAAATAAGATGAAAAGCTTCTGGGAAATTCTCTATCGGAAACAGGTCCGGCTTTTTCTTTCTCTTAATATTCTCATCACGTTCATGGTCCCCAAATGGATGCCGACCACGAGTGATAATATAAAAGAGGATGCAACCTAAACTGAACAAATCCATCGCACTCGTTTGCCGTTCATGAAGAAGTTGTTCAGGTGCTTTCCACCCTGTAGCGGCGCAACCTATTCGTGATTCCCAAAAATATGCAAATGAGACTAACATTGAAGACAGTGAGAAGCAGTTCAAAACTGTTTATGAGAGTATATTCTGAACAGATGTTTACAATGAGACTAATATGTTTATAGCTCAAAGCCTCAAGCGTTTATTGAAGCATATATATTAAGTAATTAACAAGGGGAAGCCTTATTTTTTAGCAAGGTAGTTCCTTGGACGTATAAGGTTAGAACAGTCAAGATGATAGAATTAGATTGATCCACGGCCAGTGTCACAATATGTATAAATACAATGTTTAAGATAGGGACATGAGAGGACTTACCAGTAGAATGGTTACTCAAAGAGGACTTATTCTCAGCAAGTTTTTTGCTGATGCCCATATCAGAAATCTTTGCATATAAAGTTGAGCTTCCCTTAGTTATCAAAACGTTTTGGGGCTTTAAGTCTCGGTGAACCATACGCAACCCGTGCAGATGAACAAGCCCAGAAACCATGTCCCTGTGTAAGATCACAGATTGAAAATATAAATTATAAGATCAGGTGATCAATTTAGCTAGCATGAGGTTTTTGGTGGCGGGTTCTTAATTTTTTTTTTAAAAATAATTCCTAAACTAAGAAAACACGAACACAGGCTCCCTTTTTGTTTTCCTTCTCCAATCTTCACTTCTTCCTCTTATCTCTTATCAGTTTTCACGAAAATAAAAATTAAAAAAAAAACTTATTTTGTTCAAACACCATCATCTTACTTCTACTCTCCCCATCACCAACCCAGATATCCAAAATTTTATCTCTCATTCCCTTTCCGTATATCCCCATCCCAAATCAATTCACAAAAAAAAAAGAAAAGAATTCCAGACACCATATACGTGTTCATACATTACAATCACCACCACTTAAAACCATATATCCAACACCTCTCAACCATACCTAAATCTTTAAAAAAAAAAAAAAAATCGCGTGTAGAAGAAGAATAAAAATAAAAGAGTGCAGTATAGTGTGTGCATTTGCCTGTTCGCCAATAAGTGTGTGATATATTATATCTACACTTATATTATAAGGCTAAAAAAAGTGGATTCAGCATTACATATATATTTATGCATGTATACAGTGTGTGCAAAGATACATGAAAGTGTGAGTTAAAAAAAAAAGTACCGAAGAGTGTGTGCAGCCGTGCAGGTGCAGCGTGGGAGACAAGTGGACAACATTGAAGTGTGTTTTGTGTGACGAGTGAAACTAAAAAAATACATTAGGCCCAACAGTGGAGACCCAACCCGTCGCAAACTGCCTGCAGTTCTACAGGTGGTTTGTGGTTTGCTTATTTGCTAACCCGTCATTCAAAAAAAAAAAAAAAAGAGAGCCACCCCACCCGTTCACCCCTAAACATAGCTAAGAGATATTAGCTCAAAGTCCAATTGAGTAACTTTATAAATTGAACTCAGCTATGCATAACAAGATTTAAAGTTAACTAACCGCATCAATTTCAGTAATAATGGTGATGGACGGCCATTAATTTCTTTGTAAAGCTTAACATCTCCCAGAATATTCTTTAGATTTTCTTGGCGGTCCTCCTCATGTAGAGTCACAGATCCCGCACCATCATGACCGTCGTTTAATACAAGCTCGTGTTGATGAAATGATTCCGCAGAATATATTTTGATGAGGTCTTCTAAACTGCAGTCACAAAGCTCCAGAGCAAGATAAACAAAGTCTTCGTCTTGTTCTACTCCATGATACCTTACTATATTCGGGCCATGATCAGTTGCTATTAGATTCTGGATTTCACGTTCAGCAAGTCCAACGTGACTTCGAAGAAGGCGTTTCACAGCTACTTTTCTGCCTCCATAAGACGCCTCATAGACAACGGTCCCATCGGTGCCTTGACCAATTTCCTTGGATAGAAAAACCTCTAGTTTTTTCACTATCAGCGTCTGATTTTTGTCGTCTGAGCTACAAGAAGTACTGCTATCTTCTCTATGCTGATTATTTGACAATAAATTTAGAAAACAGATATCCTCCAATAGAAATGGTTGATAAATAATAACTTTATGGAAATATTTCGAGTAACTCTAGAATTAGAGGGGAGTGTAAGAAGTAAATTAAATCAATTTAAAATTATGTAGGATGTGATGAATTTAAAAGAGAGACTAGACATGCATATAGAACCATTTTGACAATTTAAAGTTAAAATTGTCTTTCATTTTATGAATTGTGAGTTTGATTTTGTGATTTTTAGAAATAAATATTGCTTTATGGAAGAGGATGTCAGGTTGTTTATAGAAGGTCTAACACTTGCAAATGCAGGAGAAAATGTATCAGGGTGAGAAATAATAATATATTGATTTGTCACTCTAAAAAGCCAGTTAAGAATGCGTTTCAATCCCCACTCGATATTTGACCCCAAAACAACGAAAAGTAACCAAATGGAAACGAACAAAAGGGTGAAGCTTCAATTAAAGGTGGAAAATCTGGTAGAGAAAGAGAAAAACTTTAAGAGGCAGGGGCAGAGGTAATTTCAATCGAAACAATGGTGGAGGTGCAAAATATGCAAAAGAAGTAGTCATATTGAAGAAGATTGTTGGTTCAAAGGAAAGCCACAATGCTACAATTGTAAAAAGTTTGGCCACTTGCAGAAGGATTGTAGATTTTAGATTACTCAATAAGGTAATTATATTACTAAAGAAAGGTGGTGAATCTAACTTGTTTTATGCCTTTTTGAGTGCTCCAGAGGCAAAAAATAAAGCATGCTACTCAAGTACAGGTTGCTCGAAAGATGAAGAAAGTCGGTGGTATTTGGACAGCTGTTGTACCAACCATATCACGGCAAACAAAAATTTTTTTTATCGGTATGGAAGCTGCAAATTCGACTGTCAGGCTTGGAAATGGTACTTTGATGGATGTGAAGGGAAGAGGAACAATAGGAGTCCACACCAAGAAGAACTCAAGATTTATTCGTGGTGTCTTATATGTATCGGACTTAGATCAAAGCTGGCTAAGTGTTGGGCAGCTTGTGCAAAATGGCTATTCACTCCATTTTGAAGATGACAGTTGTACTATGTTTGAAAAAGGAGAAGAAAAGCTTATTCTAGCAAAGATGAAGGTGGAAAGCCAAAGCTTGTAATTGATTTCAAGCATGGCAGCAATGTGGCTTTTATAATTGATGCATCTTGTGATTCGTGGCTATGGCACAAGAGGCTCGGCGTTTAAATTTTTAGAGTCTCAAGTTACTTCGTAAAAAAAAAATATGGTGTAGGGACTTCCAAAAATTGAAAAAAATAAGAAGTTTGTGAAGGTTGTGCACTTGGGAAGCATCACCGACGATCATTCCCAAAAGGAGTACCTTGGAGAACAAATCACCAATTATAATTGCAAAAAATCCATGTTTTCATAGCAGGACCAGGCACATTGCAATTAAATATCTTTTCATTAGAGAGGCATCGAGGATCGTGAGGTTCAACTCAACTACCGCAGGACAAATGAACAAGTTGCAGACATTTTTACAAAGCACTTACAATAGCAAAGTTTCGACAATTCAGACAAGCACTCGAAGTTCAAGACCAGCACATTAAGGAGTAGAATGTTAATATTGAATGTGCTAAAATATTACTTCCTTTACTATAGTTTAGTTAATGTAACTATGGTTAAGTTAAAAGCCAATCAATGGCTATAGAAATGACACTTGTATGGCTAATATATGAACTTGAGAACTGTGTTAGAGAAGGCAGTGACTGTCATTTTGTATCTAGAAAAATCAAATCAAGAAAAAAGGGTTTTTTTTGTTCTGTTCTTTTCTTCCCTGTCCCACGTATTTCCTATTAGCCGCTGCCACTATATTTCTATGTTAAATATGTGTTAGCTCAATACTTTTGATGGCTATATCTTGCCGAAACAACAGCCAACATTTACTCCACATTTGGTGGTGCAACTAAAATTGACATTTATGATATGTTAATTCACTAAATCCTAAACTTAAACTTGTCTATACATGATTGAGAACTTACGGATTTTTCGATGTCTTTCAAAAACTTTTTCAAAAGCTCAGTCGTCTGTGTAGTGGGATTTTCTTTCTGTGAAGTTGCAAACGATAGGTATCAAACATCAATCGTTAATTAAAGCAAGTAAGAAAAAGCATATCAAAAAAGCGTGAATAAATATGGACAAATATGGGCGGTGGCAGAGTATTTGTTTTTCCTTAGGAGCTCTAGGCTAAGAATGTGAAAAACTTTAAAACTATAAATATATTAACTCTCAACACAATAAAATAGTTAAAATGACATGCATATTTAATTTGTTGAATTTTTTACGGCTTAAAAAGACAAAATTTTCTTTAAAGTCTAGTTTTTTCATGATTTCTAATCTCCTTTGAGCTTAGTTTAGTTAAAAAAAAAAAAAGAAGAGGAGAACACTTATGAGAAATGATTTTGATAGGGCAGGACTAATAATAGATTATTTAGAGAGTGCAAAAGAGACGTATAAAAGGATGTTTAAGTATAGACACAATCAAGAAAATTATTTTAATAAGGCAATTAAGAAAATGTATTTATGAAGGCCATGTTTATTAAAAAAGTATTACTTTAAAGAATTAAACGAAAAAAAATACTTAATTAAATAGAGACACATTTGAAAGGCATTATTGAAATGGGGGCAAATTAGAAACAAAACATTAAATAAGGTATATATAAAAAAAAATTTAATGGGAATAAATTAAAGCAAAAAATTGTTAATGATAAGAAAGGGACATATATGAAAGCTTTTTAAAAACTATTTGCAAGAGTATTACTTATAAAAAATTCAGGGGAGGCATATGCCCGTATGGGCCTAAGCTCCCTCCGCCGTTGAACATGGGATGTTAATGATTACATAGCCCTCTTGCCCACTTGGAATTAACAAAAATAGCCATTTGCATATTGAAAGAATAAATTATATACCAGACTTTCGAGTCTGCCTTCAACAAGAATGACGATTTCCTTTCATAGATCAAAGAAAAAAAAAGGCATCAATATGGTTAAAAAGGAACAAAAATCGAATAATATATAGTGATTAAAACAGTTGAATACAAAGCAAATGAGGAAATTAGTACCCTTGGCTTGCGTAAGTCGAATGAATCTTCAGAGCCCGACATGTCCTGCTTATATATATATATATATGTGTGTGTGTGTGTGTGTGTGTGTGTGAGTGTGAGAACGATCGGAATATGGCAGCTTGCTATATTTCGTATCAAAAGAAACGTCCTTTATTCACCTTTAATTCTAAAGTAAGTAACTAAACCAGACTATCTTTAACAGGGCATGCTAACTAGATATTTAACACGGAAGTACCGTAAACAATCATGAAACTACTCAAGAACTAAATAATCGATCAAAACAAACCCTCTTTAGCGGTCTCTGGCCGTGCCTTCTTCCTCGTCTGGTGTTGTAAGTCACGCCCAGAAAGCTTATACGATGAGAGAGAGAGAGAGAGAAAGAGATAGAGGAAAGTGAAAAGGTTGGTGGACACTTAAATATATACAAAGAGAAAAGTTAGGAAAGGAGAGGAAAGAAATACGCGTACAGCAAGTGACAAATGACTATAAGACCTATGTAAAAAAAGAAAAATAATGAGTGGCTGAGCAGCCTTTTATTTCAATAAAGCGGTGTATATTAGTTTTTTGTTTTGAAATAAATAACATAAAATTATAATTCCTCAAAAAAGAGAAAAAAAATTGTAGCATAAATTAGGCTATAAAGAATACTCTATTGGTACAGACTTGTCTACTTAAAAAGTTAGATTTTTATGAAAAAGAATGTTTGTTTTACATGGTTTTTATTTTGATGTGATTTTGTAAGATCTTAACATTTAGAAACATGCACTATTGATAATATATTCTCTTATAAATTTTCTTTATTTTAAAATCCTACATTTTGATGATTAAAAAAACTCACCTTTTATATTTCAGATTGAAGAACATCTATACCTTCAGATTTTAAAGTTGTGCTTTATTTTTACCTTTTCTTATAACGAACAATTTAACTACAAAAAATATTTAAATGCCCTTAGTAAAATAAAAGAGTTAGAAAGGTAAGAGTTTAATATGAATTAAAAATGTAAATATATAAATGTAGCGTAATCTTGTATCACAAAACATAATATAATAACTTCTGAGTAATTTGTATAAAGTTGTTTATAAAAAAAAAAAATACAAGAACAAAAACAACAACAACAACAATAATAATAATATCAGTGCAGCATATATGAAAATATTAAATTTTAGTGGGGTGAAAAAATAAATCATAAATTTTTGGACTCAAATTTTAATTTTTAAAAGTCAGTGGGGACAATAGCCCTCACCAGACCTAGAAGAGCTTCGTCATTGTAAATAGTTCCTAAATTTTTTCTTCTAAAATTAGTTGTTGTAAATTAATTTCGCTCCGTAAATATTTATTGAACTCAAAAAGTGTTCAATGAACGATCTATCTGTTAAAGCTTAAATAAAGACCATTAATTTTGTCATATTAAAAGGTTCCTTGACTTTTTTTTCTCTCTAAAAATAGTATTAATATTAAAGTTGTACAAATTTAGGGCCTGTTTGTTTCAATAACTTTTTAGATTCTTTAGACTTAAATTTAGATTTGAGTATTAGGAATCTTTTAGATACGTGTTTGTTTCTTTCAAAATCTGAATCCTTTAAGTATTAAGAATCTAATTTAATCCCAAAAAAAAAAAAGAAAGTCGCCTTTACGGGGATTAGACTCCTTATAGATAAATAATAAACTTGATCATTCCCTATCGTACAGTTTATGTGCATTTGATCTCTTAGCAGTTCTTTTTGTTTGTGTCCTTCAACTGGCACAAATGATTAAAATTTTAAAGCTTAAAGGTTTATCTTAAACAATACAACCTGCTTATACTTTTGACGATGTGAATGGTTTATGAGTTATAAATGGGTATGAATCATGTTCCTACGTCCAGTTACATAACATTTATGCTTCAGAGTGCTTCTTTGGATCCAATTTAGTAAAATTAATGTTCACCATTTGTCTTTATTGCTATTAAAGGGCTTATATTTAAAAATTGATATAAGCTAAAGGGGACCGTATGTTATAATTAAAGTTTATATTAATATTTAATATCCAGCTCAATTTTGGCTTGCTGCGAGAATTTCATAGTGTCGAAATGTCATAAATCCCCAAAAATTTGGGTTTCTTTTTGCTTTATTAGTTGTGATAAAATAAAATGGTTCTTAATAAATTTCTCTATTATTTGGCTCTCGTAAATATGTAACTTACATATTGCATGCATAATTCTTTGATTAATTTCTTTAATAATTGAAAATTTTAGATCAGCATATTTTTTTAGTTTAGCAATTACATTTTGTACAACTTTTAAGGTAAGGACTATTTCTAAAGGGAGAAAATAGTTCAAGGACTTTTTTACATAAAAAATAACAGTATTCCTAAAAAAAAATTAACAGAAAAATAATGCATGAGACATTTTTTAAATTTAAAAACTATTTATCGGGCAATATTAAGGATAAAAACTGATTTTAGAGAGAAATTTAAGAATTATTTATGTATTTATCCCTAAAACAATAAAAACATTCGATATAAAATAAATAAATAAATGTTTCCAACCCCAGTTGACAGCTGCCCAGAAGGACATTGAGTAGAAGCGCTTGACATAAACAATAGAGTGTACGAGGGGCAGGGGGATCGCGTGTTCGAAGAGTAACCCTATTTAGTTCTTATTAATAAACAATTTAAAATATATATTATATAATCGACTAAAATCTACAATTTTATAAATAATATTATTTAGTTCTTATTAATAAAGAATTTAAAATATATGTTATATAATCGATTAAAGTCTACAATTTTATAAATAATGTGATTGAAAGCCATAGAAAAAAAAAAGATATATTCGGGTTTGAATTTCCGAGTAAAAGATGACGATCGTGGAAGGCACAATGACATGGAAGTCATTCGTCGAGAAAATGAAGCAAGACATTACTATGCGATCATTTTCATCGAGAACATGTAATTTGTTTAATGAATTTCATTCACAGCTTAGCTGGTAACTAGGGCGGTCCTTTACTTGCCCCCTTTTTTGACCAACTTGGCCAACACTCTCCAAAATTGCTCCAATAAATAATAATAAACAAATGAGAAAGCTCTCCATCCATATTAATTTTTTTTCTTTTTTTTAATTTTAGTTTATTTTAATTTTTATATCAAAGAGTAACTATTGTCACAATCTACCCCTATAACTTAAAAATTAAAATGACAAAAAACTTCTCTTAGTTTCCAATGAGTTATAATTTTAATACTTTTATCATTAAAGTGTCTCTTTGATAACGGTTTTGATTACATGTAGTGTATAGGGTAAAAAACCACAAGTCTTATATTGTTACAATATAAAAACCAACACTAATTTTTAAGAACATTGGGTCATCTCACTTAATAAATTGATCTTTTAAAATAAAAGTCAAGTCTCTAACAAGTCTAGATTCTATCATGTAAGCCCCGATAAATTCGGCGATTATTTTGTACCATTTTAAGTTAGAGGGGTACAAAATAAATTAATCCTTATCATGTAAGGGTCAAATATGAATTTAAACCTTTTATGAAAGAGACGTATATTTTTCTTTTCTTTTTTTTTAATAATTGAATATTTTATTGGTTGCGAAACAAAAAATCAAGATTCCCGCTTTATTTAAAAAAAACAAAAATAAAAACAAAAAAGATAGACAAGAAGAAAGACAAGAACCCCATCCCCTCTCTCCTGGGACGGCTCTCTCTTCATAGGCACCTCCACCAGCCGACCCACCCACCAGGGCCGCCAGCCCCTCTCTCCCCTCCTTTTTCTCACTCGTCTTTGGAAGTAGTAGTTTGGACTTTTCAGCTAAATTTATCCGAAAAATATCTTGATGTATGGAAAATTCTGATTAGCACTCTCAAGTCTCTACTACCTACATCTTATCAATAACAGACTTATTAATTTTTTTTAATCCTAAGTGGACTTATTAGTTTTTTTTCCTAATCAAATGGAAGAATACAAAATATTAGTGTACAACACTTGTTATTAATGACATACCTATAAAAAAATAATAATGATTTTAGGATTATTTGTGGCGAATATTATTGACGCACACGATGCATATTCTTTTTTATTTTTGAGTGGCAAATTGAGATACAAAAGTTCAATTACACACAAAATGACTTATTTCCCATCCAATCACTAAGACAAAGAAATAAAATGACATCGCGTTATGGCTCTCTATTAGTTAATTATGTTGTAAGATGAAGTTGTTACGAGCATTTCTCATTCAAAATGGTAAACTTCTTTACTCAATTTACTAATTTGCCCTTCACTTTAGTACTTGCATGTAGTTCATTGTTAAGTTTGACTCTTCCATTTGACTTTAAGTGAATAATATTACAACATTGCCCCTCTCAACAATAAAATAATAATAATAATAATAAAGAAAACACATACAGAGCAACCAAAACACTGGCTGTGGCCGGCTGGCTTACATTATAGAATGGCAAAGTTTGTCTATACGTAGCAATCAGATTGGTGGGTCCAGGTACCAAAAAAAATTATGGGGGACCGAACAAAAGGCCATAAAATCTGGAGAGAAGAAAAGAAAAGAATGCATCGCTATTGGCTGTCTTTGTCCCCTGAAACCGCATTTAGGCAACAGGCATATATGTCACTTCCCTACTAGATCGCTGGTTTAAATTTACACATGCAAATATATATGTATATATATATGTACATATTTATTTATTTATTCATTTTCTATACATATTGGCAAATTTTCCTTATTTATTTATTTTTTTACAGACTGATCAATCTTTGGTGTTTATTTTATTCTTATACAAACAGGTTAATCTTCAGTATAGGGATCATAAGAGGCCCTAAATGACCTATACAGAAGAGGCCATGAATGGCTGAAGGGATAAGAGATAAATAATAGTACTCACGTATGTGAACTTACCCTATACAGTTATCTCTTAGCTTTAGACGGGCAACTAATCACTCATGAGATTATTGTTTAAAAGCACTCATCGCTGAGACGCTTAAGTTCCTAATCTCTCATGAAGGATCTTCTATTATGACTACTGAGAATTTCTTGTAGAAGGAATTTAAAAAGTCATGGTTTTATAAAATATTCTTTTTTATTTGATTTCACTTTGAATAGAAACTTAAGACGAAGGCCCTTATATAGCATTCTTTAGAAGCTAAGGCTGGACACATGGTCTAATTACAGCAAAAGGGAAAAAGCACTCATTACAAAAGTGAAAGCACACCTTACAAAGCATAAAGAAACAAAGCACACACAGTACAAAGTAGATATCATGGGCGAATTATTAAAGTCACGGGAGTGGACTATAAAGTCACTGGGCGAGTGGTCTGTAAGGTCACGGGCGAGTAGACTGTGATAGGGAATCTTATTTATTGATGAGCTCATAGTCCCAGTCTAGATTCACCACATCTTCATTTTTAAGACCTAATGTGTCTGTGAAGGCCCATGGGTCCTTGGAATCTTGAAAAGCAGATCCTTGGTAGTCCATAACTGTCAGCTGAGTGGGTGTTGTTTAGGATTGGGAATCTTGTATCAAGGATGAGTCTCATTGTTCTTCATAAAGATTATGGAACTACAAGGCGCTGTGTATCCTTCGGGAGTATTTAGGAGGATAATGTTCCCATGGGGCATCATCTTCTGGTTTGGACCAAATCTCTTCAGGGATGATATTATTTTTCAAGAATAATTTTATCTCCAACTCCCTGTAGGTTGAACTACCTATCTAGCCAACTAGACCTCTAGAAAAGCCATAGATTTCAACAAAGGGTGCGAAGGCAGTTGATTTTTCTTTTTTATCATAATTAGGATTGAGGCCAACGAAGTGTGTAGTATAACATTCATTTAGATTGATTACCCTATCTTTTGTTTTTGAACGATACACGAATGCACATGGTTTTGTTTCTTTTACCTTCAGCCGTTCTTCTATCAATATATTGTCCCACCATTTAAGGTTGCTATTAAACCAGGTCAGCATGCAATTTGGGTTTGGTAAGCTAGTCGGCAATCTTCCTTGTCAATGAAAGACCAAATAGTGGTCCTCAATGGGATCATATGAATTGCAATGGCGATAGTGTAGGCGCTGGCAAAATACTAGATTATATGGGTGACCTGTTTTGGCATAAAAAAGGTAGCTTAGATCGAGAAGACCTTAGCAAAAGAATATTTTGGGTGGAATCCTAGCTTTTCAAGGATTGTCCTTCCTGTATGTTTAACAACTAGACCTCTAGAAAAGCCATAGATTTCAATAAAGGGTGCGAAGGTTATTGATCTTTCTTTTTTTATCATAATTCGGATTGAGGCCAACGAAGTGTGTAGTATAACATTCATTTAGATTGATTACCCTATCTTTTGTTTCTGAATGATACACGAATGCACATGGTTTTGTTCCTTTTACCTTCAGCCGTTCTTCTATCAACATATTGTCCCACCATTTGAGGCTGCTATTAAACCAAGTCGGCATGTCAATTTGGGTTTGGTAAGCTAGTCGGCAATCTTCCTTGTCAATGAAAGACCAAATAGTGGTCCTCAATGGGATCATATGAATTGCAATGGTGATAGTGTAGGCACTGGCAAAATACTAGATTATATGGGTAACCTGTTTTGGCATAAAAATGGTAGCTCAAATCGAGAAGGCCTTAGCAAAAGAATATTTTGGGTGGAATCCTAACTTTTCAAGGATTGTCCTTCCTGTATGTTTAACAAGTGATGTTTGGAAAACAATGGCTCATTCTAAGGCCTTTTCTTTTGAGGTATTGCTTTTAATAACTTTCAAGGCATCATTTGGGAAAGTACACAAGTAATTTTCAATAAGATTAGTGGATGAGGAGGCCATTGTGTATATAAAGGAAATATGCTTAGGTGGATATGTTTTTATGAGAGGGATGCATCTAGATGAATGGACCGTGGCTATATTTATAGTATTTTTGGTTGGTCTGAACAGAAAATCAAGAATTATATTATCTTTGCCTTTAATATGTTTAATTTCAAAAGAGTATTGTGCAAATCACGCAGCTAGTCTCAATAGCTGTGCATCTACTACTTTGTTTCTTTTGAAATTTAACATACCTTTAGAGGCAACAAGATATGTTTCGACCACAAACTGATGTCCGATCAGATGAAATTCAAACTTCCTGATTCCCATTTTGATTGCCAGCAATTCCTTAAGAGTGAAGTGATAATGTTGTTGGGAATCTTTGAAATGGCCACTTTTGTATCCACATATTTTCATTTTCCCTGTGTTGTCTTCTTCAATTAGAACGGCTCCCCTAGTATTCATTGCTTGCATCAGTCTAGAGGATTCTTTTACCATGCAAGGGAATCTGCAGTGGTGGTAGGTCTTGCATTGTCTTCCTTAACCTTTTTACTATTGCACTCTGTGTCTGTGACCATGTCGGTGGGTTCTTTTTTAGTATGTTGCTGAGAGGTCTTGTTAGCTTTGACAGATTCGGAACAAAGTCTCTCAAATAATTGAAAATCATCAAAAACTGTTGGATTTGGGCCTTAGTGAAAGGTCCATCAAGAAATTTTAGAAGCACCTAGACTATATGAGGCTAGGCGTCATACTATCCATCAAACAGTTTCATTTCCAAGAACTCTATCTTAGGCTGGCTAATAACCATTTTCTTCTCTGATAGCATGATTCCATAATTTTCAATGATGGTTGAAAACTGGGCCAAGAGTTCTTCATGGGCCTAGTCATTTGGAGAAAATAGGAGGATGTCATCTATATAGATGAGGGCATTGTTTAAGATTGGGCCATAAATCTGGGTCATGGCCTTTTGAAATAAAGAAGGGCTGTTTTAAGGCCAAATGGCAAGACCATCCATTAGTAATAATGCTTGAGGATGCCAAAGGCTGTTTTAGGTCTGTCTTCTGGCTTAATCCCAAGCTACCAAAACCCTACTTTAAGGTCAAACTTAGAGAAGACTTTTACTTGAGAAAGGTTGGAAAATAATGAATTTCTATTTGGTAGGAGTATTATGTCATCTGCTAGAAACTCATTAAGGGGTTTATAAATGATAACCAACCTCTGTTTTCCTCTTGCCTATTCTGACCTTTTGTTTACGTAGAATGCATGATACGCCCATGCTGATGTGGTTGGTTCTATAAGCGCTTGTTGTTGGAGCTCAAGGCATTCAGCAGTAGCCATTTGCTGGTGTTCTAGATTCATTCCTGGGTGGCTTGCTTTTGTTGGATTGATATCTTCATTCATCTTGAAGGGAAGGCTAACAAAGAATTTGTCATTCTTCCATAAGGGATGGTCACATTTTCTTAGGAATTCAGAATGTGAATTAGCACAGGTTTTTTGGATGAGCCTTTGTTGAATGGCCTGAAAAGGTTTTGTTGGTAACAAGAAATAGTTGGGGATGGACTCCCATGGAGTGAATTGCTGCTTATAGGCAAACCCTCCTGGGAGGATTCTTAAACCTCTCTTTTTTGTGTATACATCAAAACCAATAATCAAATCCCTCCTTAGTAGTTTTGATCCTAGGACTTGATGATTTATTGAGCACCCTGGGAAGAATTGTAATTTGGTTGGCTAGCTATGAGTTTAGTGTAGAAAATATTATTATTAGCAGCATGGAAGTACTACTTCTTTTCTTTCCAGTTTCTGTTGGTAGGATATCTGGGTTCATTACGGTATATGATGCTCTTGTATCGAAGAAGGCAGCAACTTTGATTGGCCTAGCGTATTTAGATGGGATGATATGCATTTTGATGACTGGCACTGGCTAGATTGTATTGACTACATTCATCTGATAAAATCCATCTGAATCTGAGCCACCATATTGTTCAAGAGCACATAAAGACTCCGAATTAATTTCATCGTCTGCAGATAAGATAGACTCTAGGTCATCATCAGAGAGTGAGATTCTAGTGACATCTTTAATATGGGAGATTAACTTTGCTACTTTGCCTTTTGGGCATTGTTTAGCAAAGTGTCCCTTCTGGCCACATATGTAGCACCTATCAGATTTCTTCCCGAATTTCTTCCTTTTCTGTAAGAATTTCATAGGGCTCTTCTTTTTCAGTCGTCGTCTGAGCTTGAAGGTTGTGAAGGCTAGCCTTTTGTTCTTACGGGATTTCATTTCACAAGAGCAAATTGATGGGAGGGACATTTGATGAGAAGATCCTTCTGATTGCATACCTTTCCCAATTGCTTTGACTGCTTCATATATTCTTGTAAGAATTTATTTTAAGAACACATCTTCTTTAGGGCTTGAAGAACTAGTTTGAAGAGTTCTCCCAACGTAGTATTTTTGAGGTCTTTCCTTGAGTTTGAATGTCTCTTCTTCCAGTGGTTCTGGGATTGAGGAGAGGAAATCCTGCTTGAGATTTGGATCATCAATGCCTCCGATTTGATGGAATCGCTGTGTCATTTTCTTGAAATGCTTTTCAAGATCCTTTTTGTTCATTGAACAGTGTTTCATTTTGAAAAATTCTACTCTTAATCGTTTCATGACTTGTGCATCCTGGCCACAGAATTCTAAGTAGACATGATTCAGGGCTATTTCTGCCGACTCTATTGGGAGGAATTGTAGCTGTTTGTAATCTCCAAAGCTATTCAACCTGTCTTGTAACATCCCAGTGAATCTAAATACAAAGCTAAGGAGGACATCTTTAGTCTGCATCTTTGCTTTTGTGCATGAACAGAATCTAGGCTTTAAACTCTTGAAATTTTTCGCGCCATCTCGATGGAGGAAGGTCATCAAGTGTGAAGACATGAAACTTGGATGATTTTCCCAATCTTTGTTGCTCTGGTCCTAGGGCTGTGGTTGAGGCTGTATCAATCTCTTCATCCTCCATAATTGGTTGCGTGTGGGAAGTAGCTGTTGTTTCTTGAGCCATAAAATGTACTGGAGCTTCCTTGTTAGAAGAAGTTTCTTGTTTTGAATCTATAGATTTAGTCCATGACTCTAAAGAGGCGTCATTTTCTGACTTAGCAACTTCTTCACTTAATTGGATTATGGCAAGTTTTTTAGGCAATGATCTTGTATTATTTGTGTCATAGGATTTGTAGCAACTGCAGTAGTTTTTTGGACCATCAACTGTTTTTTTTGTGGAGATCTGGTCGTCGTGTGTTTCTCTTTCTTTCATTTTGATCTATCTTCTTCTTCCAAAATTTTTTGGAGACGAAGAAGAGAACTTTCGGGTGGAAAGGACTTGAGGCCATCAAGGGTTATGAAGCCTTTGTCATGGTGGAGAATTTCTAGTGTGTAATATCATCATTCCTAGAATAATGTTGTTGCTGTTGAAGTTGTGCCTTGAGAGAGGCATATTGGGCCTTTTGGCTCTTCATTTCTTCTTGTTTAGCTAAGAAGACTTGCATTGATACTGTGTTTGTGTCACGCCCCGAAGTACGGGATGTGACGTGGCGGAATATTTAGATTTATTAAAAGAGGATTTAATTAAAATTAAGAGTTTAAAAATCCAATTTAGTAAGAAATAAAGAGATTTTCCACCACATTTGATAAACGAATTTATAAATATTAAGCAAATAATAATAATTAATTAAAAACCGTGAATATGGGTTCCACAACCCACAACTTGTGCACACACATAGTACTGACAATGTCATAAATACAATTACAGTCCAAGTACAAATAAAATTAAGTCTTACATGCCTTGATTAATAATACAGAATGTAAATAAGTTCTCCTATTGCTCCTGAGTTCGGTCCGAAGAATCTTCTCTAAACCTAAATGGGAAACCACCTAGAAGGGGGGAATTTAAAACAGATAAAACGTGAGCGAAAGGCTCAGTAGGACTATGTTTTATAAAATAGTTTAATGCAAAGAAACATAACATTATTAGAAGTTATTCGAAGGAAACTTGAATAAATAAATAAATAAATAATTTGAGTAGAACCGTTCTGTCACAGAACAATCCACTTGTCAAATCAAAACACCATTTTACTTTTACCTAGGCAAACCATGATATCACCACCGTAGTGGCCCAGCTGGGTTTCGAGACCTGCCCCCAAGGTCGATCGCTACACGACCCGATCTCTGATATGGCATCATGCCCATGTGTTTATTATCATTATCATTCAAAACCCAATTACCGAGTGTTGTCAATTACATTTATTATGAAATTCATTTCATATCACGGTATATTAAAATATAACCGATAAAACCATTTTCAAACAACCGTTGAAACATTTTGATAGAAATCATTTTCAAAGCCAAATCATCTCCAAACCAGGCTACCAAAGAAATAGGATAGAAGTCCTACCTCAATACTCATGCCGGTGCCCCACACCGAAATCCCGACCCGCTATACGTTAGCTCCGCGGAATCACGAACGATCCTAGATACAAACTAAGTCGATCAATATCTAGTTCGAGACATTCTATGTTACTAAATCGTTTCATGATGTCCTAGTGTGCCATTTGTACCTTTAAAATCATCCTATAAGGTTGGGATTTAAATCTGGGTTCAAAATAGTGAAAACGGGTAAAAATCACAAAAATTTCCATGCCTCGGTCGGCCTGCCGGACGTCCTGCTTCAGCCCACCGAACTGCACAGTTCGGCCTACTGGAAGCAAGGTTCGGCCTACTGAACATTTCCCCAGATTCGGCCTGCCGGTCTGAAGAACACCGGCCTGCCGATCATCACTCCGCCCTGCCGAACACGAACTTCGGCCTGCTGAACTGGGAAAACCCAGAAATTTCCAGCCACGGGTTTCGATTCCCCAAAACCCAAATCTGGATTCCAACCTGTTTTTCTCAATTCCCAGGCATGAAAAATAATCATAGTTGATAGAAAAACATTTTAAAACATGTTTGGACTCATTTAAACAAGATTTGAACTCGAAATCCTCAAAAATACGAAAATGAGAAAATGAGGGGAAAAATGAAAAATCTTGAATTCAATCCGTTTTTCTTCAATCTAAGCTTAGATTCTAGTTGTTCTAAGTTCATCTAACTCAAATCCAAGGTTTTCTAAGCTTAAACAAGCTTAGATTTCAAAAACACACAAAATTGAAAGTTTTGTAAAAAGTTTAGAATTTTCGAATCTAACCTCGAATCGAAGCTTCAATCCTCGTTCTCGGTTGCCGAATCACGTCCCCGAGCTTCCTCCTCGCTAACCCGAAGCTTGGATTCGAATGTGGTTTCAAAATTTGTGAAGAAATTAGAGAGAGAGGGGCTGCCGAGAAAGATGAGAGAAAAGAGAGGGAGAGATGCGTGAGAGTGAGGAGAGAGAGAGGAAATAAATAAATAGAGAAAATTGGTAGGCGGTTTTACTGTGAGAAAACCATGTGCCGCCCACGGTTTTGCAAAACGGAGTATTTTTAACATTTTACAAATTGTTGTGTTTTAAAACTCAAAACATCATTTTAAAACAATAAGAAATCTTTTGAACACATCAATTTAACAAAACAACAAAAAATTCAAAATCCAACCAAATAATCTAATTAATGTTAAAACGTTAATTATGGCACATTAATCCACCATTTACATTACATTAACATTAAATAAATTTCGAGGCGTTACACTCTCCACCCCTAAAAGAAATTTCGTCCTCGAAATTTACAACTCACTTCAAAAACAAAACAAATGCGGATACAATTCCCGCATACTTGACTCTAACTCCCAAGTGGCTTCATCAACCCCATGATGCTGCCACATGACCTTTACCAACGGGATCTCACGACGACGCAAGCTAATCACTTTCCGGTCTATAATCTGAATCGGCACTTCTTCGTACGTCGTATCTTCCTGAACCTGCACATCGCGAAACGAAACTATCTTGTCCTGCCCAGGTGGACATTTCCTAAGCATCGACACATGAAATACATCATGAACGTGAGAAAGTTTGGGCGGAAGATCAAGCCGATAACCGACCACGCCAACACGTTGAGTGATCTCGAACGGCCCAATATACCTCGGCGCAAGCTTCCCACTCACCTTGAACCGCATAGTTCCCTTACGAGGTGACACCCTCAAGAGAACAAAATCTCCAACCGCGAACTCTAAGGGTCTACGTCTCCTATCCGCGTAGCTCTTCTGACGACTCTGAGCTGCTCTCAACCTATCCCGAATCACCGTGACTTTCTCGTTGCTATCACGAATCTCATCCGGCCCAAGAATAACTCTATCTTCCGGCTCGGCCCAACACACAGGTGATCGACACGGCTGCCCATACAAAGCCTCAAATGGTGCCATACCGATACTCGCCTGATAACTGTTGTTGTACGCGAACTCCGCCAAATGCAAACATTGCTTCCAATTCCCGCCGAAGTCCAACGCACAGGCACGCAACATATCCTCGAGAACCTGAATAACCCGCTCAGACTGCCCATCAGTCTGAGGATGAAATGCCATACTGAAGTTCAAATCCGTACCCAAAGCCTCCTGAAAACTCCTCCAGTACTTAGCATTAAACCTGGTGTCTCGATCAGAGGTGATGGACAAAGGAACTCCATGCAACCTCACAATATTCTGCATATACAACTCCCCAAAAATCTTCCTTGAACACGTCGACCTAAACGGAATGAAATGCGCCGATTTCGTCAACCTGTCGACCACAACCCAAACTGCATCATGCCGCTGCTCCGTCCTCGGCAAACCTGTGAGAAAATCCATTGTTACATGCTCCCATTTCCATCCTGGAATAGGAAGCGGCTGAAGCTGACCTGCAGGCTTCTGATGCTCAGCTTTCACCTGAAGACACGTCGAACACTTGGCCACGTACTCTCGAACATCTTTCTTCATGCCTCTCCACCAATATTGCCTCTTCAAATCACGATACATCTTGGTGCTCCCCGGATGAATAGCGAACTGAGACCTATGAGCTTCGTCTAGAACGGCTTTCGTCACCTCGGCAATAACTGGAACTGCAAGGCGCTCCCGGAAGTACAACGATCCATCTGCATGCACGCTCCATTCTTCAAACTGCTCCCCGTTCTGAATCCGCGACCAAATCCCTTGCAAATGTCGATCCTGCCACTGACTTTGCTTCACCATCCGAACAAGAGCTGGAGTCGCTTCCACATGATATAACAAAACTCGATCACCGTCTTCATGATACAGTAGCCGATACTCACTCACTGTCGCATCCCTGCTCCAGTCCTCAAAGATCAAACAAGCGAGAATCCCTGAAGACTTCCTACTAAGCGCGTCCGCTACCACATTAGCTTTCCCGGGATGATACTGCAAAGCGTAATCATAATCCTCCATGTACTCTACCCATCTGCGCTACCTCAGATTAAGATCCCTCTGAGTGAACAGATACCTCAAACTTTTGTGATCAGAGAAGACCTGAAACGACGCTCCATACAAGTAACACCTCCAAATCTTCAGCGCGTAAATCACCGCCGCAAGCTCTAAATCGTGAGTAGGATAATTCCGCTCGTGAGGTCGTAGCTGTCTCGATCCGTACGCAACCACACGTCCATGCTGCATCAACACGCATCCAAGTCCACGCCCTGAAGCATCAGCATAAACCTCATACGGCTCGTCACTGCTAGGAATAACTAATACTGGAGCTGAAGTCAACCGGTTCTTCAATTCCTGAAAAGCAGACTCACAATCTTCATCCCACTCAAACCTGACATTTTTCTTGATCAATCTCGTCAACGGAGCTGCAATCTTCGAAAAATCCTTTACAAATTTCCTGTAATATCCAGCAAGACCTAAGAAGCTGCGAATCTCCGCTACATTCCTTGGTCGTTCCCATTCCAATATAGCTTCAATCTTGGACGGATCCACTGAAATACCATGCTCCGAGATGACATGACCCAGAAACTTGACCTCAGTCAACCAAAATTCACACTTTTCCCTCTTAGCATACAACTGGTGCTCCCGCAGAGTCTGAAGCACGATCCGAAGATGCTGCTCATGCTCCTCCCAAGTCTTAGAATACACAAGAATATCATCGATGAACACGATCACAAACTGATCCAGATACGGCCTAAATACCCTGTTCATCAGATCCATAAAAGCTGCCGGAGCATTCGTCAACCCAAAAGACATGACCAGAAACTCGAAGTGCCCATACCGAGTCCTAAAAGCTGTCTTGGGAATATCCTCTTCCTTGATCCTGAGCTGATGATAACCTGAACGCAAATCAATCTTCGAGAAGTATCGCGAACCTCCCAACTGATCAAATAGCTCATCAATCCTAGGCAAAGGATACTTGTTCTTCACCGTAACACGATTCAGCTGCCGATAATCTACACATAACCTGAGAGTCCCATCGTGCTTCTTAGCAAACAAAACTGGTGCTCCCCACGGAGATGTGCTATTCCGAATATACCCTTTATCAGCAAGCTCCTGAAGTTGCTTCCTCAATTCCTTCATCTCTACCGGCGCCATCCGATAAGGTGCCATAGAAATCGGTGATATCCCTGGAAACAACTCGATACTCAAACTCAATCTCCCGATGCGGTGGTAATCCTGGCAACTCATCGGGGAAAACATCCTCGAACTCATCAACCACCGGAATCGCTACACTACTACTCGAAACATAGGGCTCGTGATCTAGATTGGCAAGAAAAGCAAAACAATCTAGATTCCTTCGCCCTCCTAAACACGACTTTATAAGGCGCTCACTCATTAGCCAATCACCACCACCCTGGTAAGTGATTACCGTCCCCCTATCAGACACTAGGGTCACTTTTCTAAGTTGGCAGTCCACGACTGCACCATACCTGGACAACCAGTCCATCCCTAGAATTACATCATAGGAGCTCATGGGGAGTATAATCAAATCACTTTTCAAAATCTCATCCCCAATCTTTATTTTACATGATTTACACATATAATTTACACACACCCGCCCCAAGGGAGAAGTTATGACTAGGGGTTCATTAAACTCTTCTACCTCTAATCCCAAGGCATGTACAAAAGAACTCGAAATGAGAGAATGAGAGGCACCGGTATCGAATAAAACGCGAGCTAAAGATCTAGAAACCAAAACCATACCGTCGACAACCGCGTTACCAGTCTGAGAATCTGACCCTCTAGATGCCATTGCATGAACCTGCACTAGCGCTTTCCCTTTTCCTCTACCGACATTACTGGGTCCCGGATTACTCGGCCGATGCTGCTGAGATGGAGACGACTGTACACTACCTGTACTCGGCGCTCGATACTGAGGAACACTGTGCTAAAAATACTGCGGTTGTTGCCCCCGTACCGGATATGAGAATTGCTGAGGAGAAAACTGTGGATACTGCAACTGCAGGTACTGTGGAGGCGGAGGTAGGGTCTGAGGCTGAGGCTGAGACGAATGACTGGCATCCTCCCCGGTCTGTGATCCAAGACGAGCACTCTTGATCGGGCAATTCCTCTTGATGTGTCCGGGCTGCTGACAGAAATGACAATGAAAGCTGTAGGGATTGCTACGCCCGCTGCTAGACGAACTGCTGCTGCCACTGGTCGCACTGCCTTGCTTGCCTTTCCCCGGAGCTGGACGACTACTGGTGCTCTTCCTGCCACTCCTCTGCGGTCCTCCTGAAGCCTTGGCTCGATCCTCACAATATTGCACATAATCATTCTCCACGGAGATCGCCGACGACACAAGCTCTCCGAAACTCCTAAGCCGTAGAGCAACCAACTGCCGCCGAATAGGAGCCTTGAGCCCTTCTTGGAACTTGATACACTTTTCACGCTCTGATGCCACAGCTGATCGAGCAAACCTAGCCAACTCGTTAAATTTTGCCTCATACTCCCGAACTGAAAGATCACCATGCTGCAATCTATAAAACTCAGCTGCCTTCTGATTTCTATACCCCTGCGGAAAATACCGATCATAGAACAGCTCCTCGAACTTGTCCCAACTGATATCGCCACCATGCTCCAAACGTTTAGTTTGTTTCCACCAGGTGTTAGCGCCACCCTCGAGCTTATACGCCGCAAACTCCACACGATACTCCTCAGGCACACCAAGAGTATCCAGATGCTTCAAGATCGAATCCAACCAATATTCAGCTAACTGTGGGTCCCCGTTGCCATCAAAAGTCGGAATAGACGCCCGCCGGAATTCCTTAAAGAAAGCATGCCGACTACCAACACTGGAGTCTTCCGGTCTAGCCCTGGCTGCCATCTGCCGGAAAGCCACAAACATAGACCTCATCAGGCTCTCATCATTTTCGAACTCGGCGTCAGCTGTCGAACGACGTCTAGGTGCCATTCTCTCATTTCTGAAAACAAAATTTGGACTGTCAGAGGTATTTTATTGTCAAACCTATGTGTGCACAATTCCCAAGGTTCATAACCTTGAGCTCTGATACCATTCTGTCATGCCCCGAAGTACAGGATGTGACGTGGCAAAATATTTAGATTTATTAAAAGAGGATTTAATTAAAATTAAGAGTTTAAAAATCCAATTAAGTAAGAAATAAAGAGATTTTCCACCACATTTGATAAACGAATTTATAAATATTAAGCAAATAATAATAATTAATTAAAAACCGCTAATATGGGTTCCACAACCCACAACATGTGCACACACATAATACTGACAATGTCATAAATACAATTACAGTCCAAGTACAAATAAAATTAAGTCTTACATGCCTTGATTAATAATACAGAATGTAAATAAGTTCTCCTATTGCTCCTGAGTTCGGTCCGAAGAATCTTCTCCAAACCTAAATAGGAAACCACCTAGAAGGGGGGAATTTAAAACAGATAAAACGTGAGTGAAAAGCTCAATAGGACTATGTTTTATAAAATAGTTTAATGCAAAGAAACATAACATTATTAGAAGTTATTCGAAGGAAACTTGAATAAATAAATAAATAAATAATTTGAGTAGAACCGTTCTGTCATAGAACAATCCACTCGTCAATCAAAACACCATTTTACTTTTACCTAGGCAAACCATGATATCACCACCGTAGTGGCCCAGCTGGGTTTCGGGACCTGCCCCCAAGGTCGATCGCTACACGACCCGATCTCTGATATGGCATCATGCCCATGTGTTTATTATCATTATCATTCAAAACCCAATTACCGAGTGTTGTCAATTATATTTATTATGAAATTCATTTCATATCACGGTATATTAAAATATAACCGATAAAACCATTTTCAAACAACCGTTGAAACATTTTGATAGAAATCATTTTCAAAGCCAAATCATCTCCAAACCAAGCTACCAAAGAAATAGGATAGAAGTCCTACCTTAATACTCGTGCCGGTGCCCCACACCGAAATCTCGGCCCGCTATACGTTAGCTCCGCGGAACCACGAACGATCCTAGATACAAACTAAGTCGATCAATATCTAGTTCGAGACATTCTATGTTACTAAATCATTTCATGATGTCCTATTGTGCCATTTGTACCTTTAAAATCATCCTATAAGGTTGGGATTTAAATCTGGGTTCAAAATAGTGAAAACAGGTAAAAATCACAAAAATTTCCATGCCTCGGTCGGTCTGCCGGACGTCCTGCTTCGGCCTGCCGAACTGCACAGTTCGGCCTGCCGGAAGCAAGGTTCGGCCTACCGAACATTTCCCCTGTAACGCCCCTATATGGGGGTTAACAGTTTTTAATGAGATAAAATAAAAATAAATAATAAAAGTAAAACCTTAAAAATAAAATTTGCCCGGGACTTAAATGAAAACTCTCAACTCAAAAATAAAAATATAAACGATAAATAAACCACGGTTTTAATGTAACACCTTAAATTTAATAATATAAACTGTTGTCATCATCATTTTAACCCTCAACACATTATAATTACAGTCACAGAAAGTAACAATTGATGCTTACATTATCATGAAGAACATTCTTTACAATTGAGCAGTCCCAATGTAATATAGTTACATCGCTTCCTCAACTATATTTCTCGTAGCCACCTCACACTTAGTGAGTCCTGAAAAGATATAAACATAAGGGAATGAGCGACACTATGCTCAGTAGAGAAAGCCATTACTCACCTCTATCATTACCACATTAAAATCTGCATGGTTAGTAAGTCACATCATATTCAGATTATGAGGTTTATTATGATCACATCTTATGGATACCGTAGTTAATCATTACCAAGTGTCATAATTACACATTTATACAAATATTACCAATCATCATTGTTCCTAGGTATCCATGTTAAATTGAGTATCACTCAACTCATCGAAACCCAAATGGGCGCACTTGATCACCCTATAAACATTCCAAGGGTGTTCCGGTGAGGGGACATCAAGCCCCGAGTCCTCACCAAATCGATTCCTGTACAGTGTGTTCTGGGACTTTCAACCCAAGGAAGCGTCATCAGCCTTCCCCCTATTTTACCTTTTAGGGTATTCATGCCCAAGGACGTAACCGTCGCCCTCTTCATGTCTCACAATATTCTCTATATTGAATCATTATCAATAGAGTTAGTTTTCCTAACCATGCTTCTCAATTTATAACATGTGTCAATTCATTATGTTCCTCGCCGTACAATACAAGACGAGTCCATGTCATAGTTTCATATGTGATAATCATATAATATCAGTTCAACATAGATATATATATTGCGGCAAAACAATCAATTTTAATTCTATAAAAACCTCACAAAAGATGAGTAATAGAATCCCTACCTTTCAAGCTTATCAACAATCTTTTAATCCTGGAATCAGTTAACGTTAGCTCCATACTCCCTTGATCCTAAGGCGTGCATAAGGACAATTAAAACTAAAGCACAACATACAACTACATTCATAAAATTTATTTTAATTTAATCTTAGAATTTCAAGAAATAACCACTGCCCATAGAGGTATTATAAAGTTTAACAATATAAATTTTCTGTCTAGGGCATATACACTTAGACTTCATACATATGCTCCAAAATAGCAACAAACATATACTTAGGTTTAAGAACGCAAATTTGAATAATCCTTTAGTATAAAAGAAAATTTATAAATGAAAGACTAAATTTGTTCATAAGATTCTAACCTCGGATTATGGTTAGTTGGAAGCTTGAAATGGCTTCAAAACAGGTTCCTTTACTTCGGTATGACTGAAATTCTTGCTCAAATGGAGGTGATCGTGGCTGATTTTTATGGCTGCCTTGAAGAAGTTCTCTAAGTATTTTGCTTCAGCAAAGAAATATGAAGAAGAGTGTGGGAACCGTGGAAGAGAAAGGAAGAAAAGATGAAGTCTTTGAAGAGAAGTGATGGAAACAATTATAGAGGAGACATGTTGAAGCATGTCACGGAGGAAATAAAGAAAATGAGGGTCAAGAGTAGTTGGAAAAGATATCCTTATGTCTCATCTAAAGACTTTAACACACATAATGCCAATATGACATTTTGAGATTTATTAGAAGTTCTAAGGCTTTTTAGTAATCATACTAAATAAATATAGGAGAATTTTAGAAAATTTAAAAATAGATAAAAATAAATATTATAAAATAAATTTAAATGAAGCAATTTTTTTTATACATTAAAAATTAATTTAATTACCTCAATACCCGTTAGGAGAATAACGGGTGTCACAGCTCTACCCCCCTTAAAGAAATTTCGTCCTCGAAATTTCAATTCTAGCAATACTAGTAAAAATTTGATTCCACTATGATTCCAATTCTGAGTCTAAACCGTTAATGTTGTTTGTCCTCCAAATTTAAGTTATCGTATTTCCACTTATTTACTTGCATAATAAATCTTACTCCTAAATCCCTCAATAAGAGTATTTCTGACAAGTTTCAACTTATAACACCGTATAATAGTCTAAGAATCTGATCAGGCATACATATTGACCATATCATGATTCCGGTCCTTCATTGTCCATGGACTGTGATTTACAATCACATTTAAGGAGATTGCCAGAGAAATTTTATATACTTCATCTTTAGGTTCCTTTTCCTTTTTGAGTAAGGAAAAGTCAAATATATTTGATTTCATACCTCAACTAATAAACTAAAACATAATCATAAAACATATATCACAAACACTTATATTCAAAACCATACATTAAACTTATTCATAGAGATATTAAACGGAATCTCAGAGTTGCAGACAAACCCGACATATTTTTCATTAAACAGCTATCCTCATGACACAAACATTCAACCCAAATAATATACTCATATTTCATATGGAATATCCTCATAACTGACTCTGGTACTTCCACATAATATTAACAGAATATTACACATTACAAACATAATACGGATACGTTTCGAGAGTACAAGGCACTCCGTATACCAGCTATCCATATCATGCATGCTTATAGGATACAAAAACATCGATAAACAAAAGATCGGACCTTAAGAAGGATGCGTTTCGAGAGCATCAAGTACTCCGTATCCAGCCATCCCGGCATTAGGCTCAATGAATCTAAAAGATTGAACAACGACGTACCACAAGAAACACAGAATACAAGGCAAACGGTTATTCGTAACACACGAAATACGGACACACATGCCTACATGCCAAAGATAAAACAAAAAGATTACAGATGGAGATTCAAATCAATTGGCCGCTCCCGGCTTTCCCTTTCCCATTCAAGCTTGGATGTTGCAGTGTCGGATTCTGGATGTATGATTTGCATTTTATCTATCAATTCCTCAGCTGTTGAAGCAGTGACAAAGATTTGTCTCTCCGATTCTGTAGTGATGTTTTCTTCCACAGCGTAATCTAGAAATTTCAAAAGACCGTCATAAAAACCCTTTACGTTCAGCAGTCCCAAAGGTTTGGAATAAAAGCCCAACAATTGCCCACAAGCAACTATAAATATTTCCTCAAGAGTACCTAGACCACCAGGTAATGCTATAAAAGCATCAGAATTATAGATTATGTCTTTAAAATTTTTAGGGATACTCCTGACTCCTTCTCCCTTACCTATGGCTTCCTTACAAAGGTTTCCTTCAACTGGAATATGAGGCCAAATTCTTACATCAGTAGCGTCGCTAGACCTAGCTGCTAGTGCCATATTTACCATCATTTTTATACTACCACCCCCATAGATTATGTTAATCTTCTTGCGTGCTAGGACTTGCCCTAAGTGATTTGCAGCTTCTAAATAAGCTTTATCTTTTCCAAGGCTGGAACCACAAAAGACACAGACATTCTTTATTTTCTTCGTGGACTGGGAGGTAGACATATTTGGTTTATAGAAGTGGTTGCTTAATGTCTGCTCCACTTAGACTTCGGGTTCTACATGAGATTTTAAAGATGAGAAATATACAAAAAGGGCTAAAGAGATAGACGAGTAGGTAATGAAAAGGTAATCCAAAGATTTAAACAAAATCTTGTGCGGATAAGAAAGTAAGATAAGGTGATTGATAGTTTACAGAAAATCTGATTCACTTTTTGAAAAAGATTAGACTCTAATTGTATAACTTTTGACAATTGAGAACAATTCGACAGAAGACCCTCATTGACACAACTGTAGACTTTTTGACAAATATACACCAAGTCTAGAAATTTAATATAAACGACAAATACTGTAGAACTTTTGAAATTTGAGACACAAATCTTGAAATATCTGGATAAGCTTTTCAAAATTCAAACATATTACTGTACCGTATGTAACGTGTCTGATAAGATAATATATTTTATTATATATATATTTAAGAAAATCATAAATTAAATAAGATATTAACACTTACTGTATCAATCTAATAATCACAATTATTTCAAACACAAAAGCAAATATTCTGAGTAAAAGAAAAACACAAACTGTTGAACATCAGCTAAAACTGCTTCAAATAAGCAAAGACTAAATAACCTTTATAGATGCGATGACTTATTCCCCATCCAGTTTTCTTATGGCTTGGCAAACAGGATCTAGAAATACCATATTCCTGAGGCGTTGTCTTTCTGTATAAAATTTAGGCCAGAGTTTAAAAATAGCTCCTTGAACATATCCACTAGGGTGACCGTGGAGAGGAGGATGGATGCTATCCAAGTTCTCCTTTGAAAGTCCATCCCTACAAAACCTTATTTTATCCTCTCTATTCGTAGACATATAACCAGGTGAAGTACATTTACCGTTACAATTTTGTCTTCCACATTTGTTACAAGTGACCACGATGGCACGAGCTCTTCTTTTCATTGCACTACGACTGGTACCTGTTCCTGGTAAACCGACATCTTGACTAAAGTCACTCGGACGGATTTTCCCCTCTATAACATTCTCACATCACAAGGGATACCAAAACGCATAAGAATCCACAACCGAGTAATTCTAGCCTTGTATTTCTTTCTGAGAATCTTTTGGGAGAGTGATGGGAAATACTTTCTCAGGTGTTGGTACTTTGGGTCCATGATGAGATGAAAGAAGAGTAAATAGAAAGGAAAAATTAAGATAGTAAATTGCAGAATCCTAGAATTCCTTCTTCTTTTAGAGGAAAAGAAGAATTTTAATGAAAAAGAAGAGGATTTGCGATTTAGAGAGAAAATAACAAATTAAGAGAGAAAAAGTGAACTCGGAGAAATAAGCTCCTATGCACAGTAAACGTATATGTAAACAATGATTAAACCACTGTATATGACACGTATAGAGACCACGTGGGAGAGACAGTGTGAATCAAACTGATTTAAGATTTGAACTAGGCCCAAATGTTCTTAGTTGAAAATGGTCAGGTTGTTTCGGGCCTTAACACATTTAGAACGAGTTAAATAACAAACATAAAATTGAAAACCAATTTGTATAAATCTTAAACCCAATTAAAGCCCACTATAGATAAAGTTAACTATAAACAACAAATCTAATTTAACGACAACAAGGATCTTCCTGAATGATATTTAAAATCATTTCATAACAACATAATCTTCCAGCAACTCAAATGATTTTGTTTTAATCAAAACTTATTGAACAATACATACACCCATATGTTATTCATAATACTTAACATCTATCAATGGATTCATCATCATTACTACCAAGGGTTTAGAATGCGACTAACCTTGAAATCAATACGATTTACGTCTTTCAACGTAGACCATATCAATGAACAAAGACACTAGATGTTACTACTTAAGAACATCTACAATCCCCACAATTCTACTCATACAATATATAATTTCCTCATATAACAAAACCTTAGGTAACCAAAAGATTCACTGATACACTTAAATACAATGTACGTAACAAAATATTCCAATTTTGAGATTCATGCATTCTAGACTTTACACAGTCTCAACAGACCAAAAGTCTAACATTTATCTCTCTCAAGATTCAATACCATGATTCCCAACTTATATCATATTCCTCAAATAATAGAACTTTTCAAGAAAAGTTATTGACACTTATGTGCTCCATCGAATCCACACATAATCATTACTTAGGTTTGAATCAATTACGAAAAATTTGGCATATCTATGTCAAACTTTAAAATCAATAAATCAAGCCTTATATTTCTTATTGTTTTTCACGAGACAAAAGGCTTTTAAATCCTCGTATCTATACGAATTTCTCATCGTTTATACGAATTAAATATGCTTATAGATCCTAAATATTATACGAATCTCTCATAAGCATTCTACATATAAACTCATTCCATATAATTATCATTCCCTTATAACTATTAATACTTTCCTTCTATATAATTATTGTACTCATATAACTATTGATATTTTCATTCTATGGCCTTTCCATGTTACATCCTTCTAGACTGTATAAATCAATGTGAAGGTTCATTTTGATGATGACAATAAAATTCAGCTTCAAAACCATCTCAAAAATATATTTTTTTAAAGTGGTGCTACACTCCCTAGGTTAACCGAACCTAGGCTCTGATACCAAAAATTCTGTAACGCCCCTATATGGGGGTTAACAGTTTTTAATGAGATAAAATAAAAATAAATAATAAAAGTAAAACCTTAAAAATAAAATTTGCCCGGGACTTAAATGAAAACTCTCAACTCAAAAATAAAAATATAAACGATAAATAAACCACAGTTTTAATGTAACACCTTAAATTTAATAATATAAACTGTTGTCATCATCATTTTAACCCTCAACACATTATAATTACAGTCACAGAAAGTAACAATTGATGCTTACATTATCATGAAGAACATTCTTTAACAATTGAGCAGTCCCAATGTAATATAGCTACATCGCTTCCTCAACTATATTTCTCGTAGCCACCTCACACTTAGTGAGTCCTGAAAAGATATAAACATAAGGGTATGAGCAACACTATGCTCAGTAGAGAAAGCCATTACTCACCTCTATCATTACCACATTAAAATCTGCATGGTTAGTAAGTCACATCATATTCAGATTATGAGGTTTATTATGATCACATCTTATGGATACCGTAGTTAATCATTACCAAGTGTCATAATTACACATTTATACAAATATTACCAATCATCATTGTTCCTAGGTATCCATGTTAAATTGAGTATCACTCAACTCATCGAAACCCAAATGGGCGCACTTGATCACCCTATAAACATTCCAAGGGTGTTCCGGTGAGGGGACATCAAGCCCCGAGTCCTCACCAAATCGATTCCTGTACAGTGTGTTCTGGGACTTTCAACCCAAGGAAGCGTCATCACCTTCCCCCTATTTTACCTTTTAGGGTATTCATGCCCAAGGACGTAACCGTCGCCCTCTTCATGTCTCACAATTTCTCTATATTGAATCATTATCAATAGAGTTAGTTTTCCTAACCATGCTTCTCAATTTATAACATGTGTCAATTCATTATGTTCCTCGCCGTACAATACAAGACGAGTCCATGTCATAGTTTCATATGTGATAATCATATAATATCAGTTCAACATAGATATATATATATTGCGGCAAAACAATCAATTTTAATTCTATAAAAACCTCACAAAAGATGAGTAATAGAATCCCTACCTTTAAGCTTATCAACAATCTTTAATCCTGGAATCAATTAACGTTAGCTCCATACTCCCTTGATCCTAAGGCGTGCATAAGGACAATTAAAACTAAAGCACAACATACAACTACATTCATAAAATTTATTTTAATTTAATCTTAGAATTTCAAGAAATAACCACTGCCCATAGAGGTATTATAAAGTTTAACAATATAAATTTTCTGTCTAGGGCATATACACTTAGACTTCATACATATGCTCCAAAATAGCAACAAACATATACTTAGGTTTAAGAACGCAAATTTGAATAATCCTTTAGTATAAAAGAAAATTTATAAATGAAAGACTAAATTTGTTCATAAGATTCTAACCTCGGATTATGGTTAGTTGGAAGCTTGAAATGGCTTCAAAACAGGTTCCTTTACTTCGGTATGACTGAAATTCTTGCTCAAATGGAGGTTTTATGGCTGCCTTGAAGAAGTTCTCTAAGTATTTTGCTTCAGCAAAGAAATGAGAAGAAGAGTATGGGAACCGTGGAAGAGAAAGGAAGAAAAGATGAAGTCTTTGAAGAGAAGTGATGGAAACAATTATAGAGGAGACATGTTGAAGCATGTCACGGAGGAAATAAAGAAAATGAGGGTCAAGAGTAGTTGGAAAAGATATCCTTATGTCTCATCTAAAGACTTTAACACACATAATGCCAATATGACATTTTTGAGATTTATTAGAAGTTCTAAGGCTTTTTAGTAATCATACTAAATAAATATAGGAGAATTTTAGAAAATTTAAAAATAGATAAAAATAAATATTATAAAATAAATTTAAATGAAGCAATTTTTTTTTATACATTAAAATTAATTTAATTACCTCAATACCCGTTAGGAGAATAACGGGTGTCACATCCCCAGATTCGGCCTGCCGGTCGAAAGAACACCGGCCTGCCGATCATCACTCCGGCCTGCCGAACACGAACTTCGGCCTGCCGAACACGAACTTCGGCCTGCCGAACTGGGAAACCTAGAAATTTCCAGCCATGGGTTTCGATTCCCCAAAACCCAAATCTGGATTTCAACCTGTTTTTCTCACTTCCCAGGCATGAAAAATAATCATAGTTGATAGAAAAACATTCTAACACATGTTTGGACTCATTAAACAAGATTTGAACTCGAAATCCTCAAAAATCTGAAAATGAGAAAATGAGAGGAAAGTGAAAATCTTGAATTCAATCCGTTTTTCTTCAATCAAAGCTTAGATTATAGTTATTCTAAGTTCATCTAACTCAAATCCAAGGTTTTCTAAGCTTAAACAAGCTTAGATTTCAAAAACACACAAAATTGAAAGTTTTGTAAAAGTTTAGAATTTTCGAATCTAACCTCGAATCGAAGCTTCAATCTGCGTTCTCAGTTGCCGAATCACGTCCCCGAGCTTCCTCCTCGCTAACCCGAAGCTTGGATTCGAATGTGGTTTCAAAATTTGTGAAGAAATTAGAGAGAGAGAGGGGCTGCCGAGAAGATGAGAGAAAAGAGAGGGAGAGATGCGTGGAGAGTGAGGAGAGAGAGAGGAAGGAAAGAAATAATAGAGAAAATCGGTGGGTGGTTTTACTGTGTGAAAACCATGTGCCGCCCACGGTTTTACAAACGGAGTATTTTTAACATTTTACAAATTGTTGTGTTTTTAAACTCAAAACATCATTTTAAAACAATAAGAAATCTTTTGAACACATCAATTTAACAAACAACCAAAAATTCAAAATCCAACCAAATAATCTAATTAATGTTTAAAACGTTAATTATGGCACACTAATCCCACCATTTACATTACATTAACATTAAATAAATTTCGAGGCGTTACAGTTTTGCCTTGATAATATTCATCAATTCTTCATGGGTTTCTTAGATCTTTGTTGAGAGCTTGTCAATTATGCGCTCATGTGAATTTCAGACTGCTCCTTCTATCTTGCTCGTCTATCGGTCTATTCTTTTAAGAACTTTGTTTTGGGCAATTGCATTCTCTGTTTGCTAGTTTAAGACTTCTTTTGCTGGAGAGACCTTTTTTGTAGTTCCATCAGCTACTCTAACTGTAGGATTCATGATTTTAGGTTGATATGACGCCATGCCCTTTTCTTCTATTTTTGTATAGTTTTGAAGATGAGGAAAATCCTTTCATAATCGTCAATGGTCATCATGCAAATCTAAGGAAAGGCCTTGGTTGTTATAGAAGCTGAGAATTCTTCTCAATGGTCTCGATCTTCATTTAGTTCTTCCTTCAGATTCTATCCGGTAGGGTTGAGAGGCTTGGGAGGTTATTTGCCATAGTATTCTAGCAGAGAATATTTGACTATATGGTCAAATTTCCTAGATGGTTAGTCAAGAAGTCCAACACTGCTATGGTTAGTAGCGAACTGTTACTTAAGCTTTCTTCTAATACTTTTTCTTACGAGCTAGCTTTTGGTGCTTACCTTCCTCCTTTGAGCAGTTGATAGGTACAAGTGTCCCATCAACAATGTCCTGTAGAGGACTTGAAGGCGTTAAATTGGTTTTCCTTGTGAGTCAATGATGATAGATATCTGCATTTATTAAAGCAATGGATCCATCATGATTGCGTGAAAATAAGGTACCTTTTTCCCCGTCATATCAAATTTCATCATCATAGATCCATCTTCCAGGGTCTTGTAAGAGGGTTTGTCACCTGAATAGTAGTTTGGGGCTGCTAGAGTTCTTCATAGTTTGTAATCCATGTGCTGGGCAAGATTCTTTAACTCTTTTAAGTCAAAAGATGATGCTTGTTCAGAGTCATGGATTGAATCTACAGATTTAGAATAAGAGCCTCTTTTGATGAGGAAGCTCCAGTCCATTTTATGGCTCAAGAAACAAAAGCTACTTCCCATACTCAACCAATTGGGAGGATGAAGAGATTGATACAGCCTCAACCACAGTCCCATGACTAGAGCAGCAAAGACGGGAAAATCATCCAAGTTTCATGATTCATGCTTGATGACCTTCCCCCATCGAGATGGCACAAAAGATTTCAAGCGTTTAAAGCTTGGATTTGCTTCATGCACAAAAGCCAAGATGCAAACTAAAGATGTCCTCCTCATCTTTGTATTTAGATTCACTAGGATGATATAAGACTGGTGGAATAGCCTGGGAGAATACAGACAGCTACAATACCTCCAAATAGAGTCAGCAAAATAGCCCTAATCATGTCTACTTAGAATTCTGTGCCCAGGATGCACAAGTCATGAAAAAATTGAGGGCCAAATTTTTCAAAATAAAATGTTGTTCAATAAACAAAAAGAATCTTGAAAAGAATTTTAAGAAAATGACATGGCGATTCTATCAATCGGAGGCATTGATGATCCAAATTTCAAGCAGGCTTTCCTTTCCTCAATCCCAAAACCATTGGGAGAAGAGACATTCAGACTCTTTACGACTATAGGGAAAGACCTCAAAAATACTACATTGGGGAGAACTCTTCCAATTAGTTCTTCGAGCCCTATAGAAGATGTGCTCTTAGAATAAATTCTTACAAGAATATATGAAGCAGTCAAACCAATTGGGAAAGTATGCAGTCGAAAGGATCTTCTGATCAAATGTCTCTCCCAATCAACTTACTCCTATGAAATGAAATCCCATAAGAACAAAAGGCTAGCCTTTAAACCTTTAAGCTCAACGATGATTGAGAAAGAAAGTCCTTTGAAATTCCTACGGAAAAGGAAGAAATCTGATAGGTGCTACATGTATGGCTAGAAGGGACCCTTGCTAAACAATGCCTAAAGGCAAAACAGAAAAGTTAATCTCCCATATTGAAGATGTTACTGGAATCTCACTCTTGACAATGACCTAGAGTTATCTTCTCCGTAGACAATAAAATAATCCGGAGTCTTTATGTGCTCTTGAACAATATGGTGGCTCTGATTCAGATGGCTTCTATCGGATGGATGTAGTCAATACAATCCAACTAGTGTTAGTCATCAAAATGCACATCATCCATCTAAATACGCCAAGCCAATCAAAGTTGCTGCCTTCTTTGATACAGGAGTGTCATACACATACTGAACCTAGATGTCCTACCAACAGAATACTGGAAAGAAAACAAGCTATACTTCCATGCTGTTAACAATAATATTTTCTGCACTGAACTTATCAGTAAGCCAATCAAATTACAATTCTTCCCAGGGTGCTCAATAAATCATCAAGTCATAGGATCAAAACTGCCAGTGAAGGATTTGATTATTGGTTTTGATATATACACAAAAAAGAGAGGCTTAAGAATCCATCCCACCAGAAGGTTAGCCGTAAGTAGCAATTCACTCCATGGGAGTCCATCCCTAACTTTTTTGTTTCCAACAAAACTTTTTAGGCCATTAAGCAAAGGCTTTTTCCAAAAGTCCTGTGCTGATTCACATTCTAAATTCTTAAGAAAATGTGACCATCTTTATGGAAGAATGACAAGTTTTTTGTTAGCCATCCTTTCAAGATGAATGAAGATGTCAATCTAACAAAAGCAAGCCACCCAAGAATGAATCCAGAACACCAGCAAATGGCTACGTGAATGCCTTGAGCTCCAATAACAAGGGCTTATAAAACTGACCACATTGGCATGCGTGTGTCATGCATTCTATGTAAACAAAAGGTCAGAACAGGCAAGAGGAAAACAGAGGTTGGTTATCAACTGTAAACTCCTCAATAAGTTTCTAGCAGATGACAAATTCCCCTACCAAATAGAAATTCATTATTTTCCAACCTTTCTTAAGTGAAAGTTATCTAAGTTTGACCTTAAAGTGGGGTTTTTGGTAGCTTGGGATTAAGCCAGAAGACAGACCTAAAAACATCTTTTTGTATTCCCAACCATCACTACCAATGGATGGTCCTGTCATTTGGCCTCTATTTCAAAAGCCCATGACCCAGATTTATGGCCCAATCTTAAATAATGCCCTTATCTATGTAACACCCACCTATTTTTATGTAATGGATCACGTTTAAGTTAGTAACAATGCTAAGAAATATTTTTTTTATTAATGATTCATGATTTTATGTTTAACTCTTTATTCAAGTTTTATGATAGATGACGACCGCATGGAATCGTTGTGCTCAAGTGTTCATGTTAATTTTAATGTATGATTAATTATGATGCAATAATGATTTGAATGAATTAATGTATGGTATTTTAAGGACAGTTCAGCAGCCGAAAAGTTTGCAAAGATCGACAGGCTAATGGAAACCATCGGCAGGCCAAACTTGGTGGAACCGGCAGGTCGAAGAGGTGAGTCGGCAGGCCGATGACAACTGACGAGCAGTCGGCAGCGAAATCACTCCAATTTATGGCTGAGATAATTACGTTAATTAGGTGATTAATTGGCATATTTATGGATAATTTTTCCTCATTTAAGGAAATAAAATGTTTGACTTTGCATTGATGGTATTGTTTTAAGTGGTTTCCTATTTTAGAGGGCAAAACATGGTAAGTGGTGAGATGATTTGTTTGACTTTCCCCTTTGCTCTCCATTCTCCACGCCAATTACTCATCATTTAATCTGAAAATTTCTGACTAATGAAGAGTTTGGACTCTCCTTTCTTTTTATGTTATCCATTAACATTACGTTAAAATTGTTTAATGTTCTTTTTCCCCATATCTCTTCCTCTCACGTCTTTCCTTTCATTCATTTTGAGACTTCTTATTCATCTCTTCTTCTTTTTCTCCATGAATTCTATTCCTCCTCTCTCTCGAAAATTCTTTGCAAGTAATTGAAAGAAAAATTGATATTTTTGTTGGTTGAATTCAAGGATTTTGAGAAGAATTTTTAAGGTAAGAACACATTTTTCGGTAATTCTGAAAAGTATTTCTTCTCTCAATTCGATGCAGTATCTTTGTCTAGGTATTGTATTGTAACGCCCCCCCCTTATGGACGGCAGATATCTACATTAATATTCATACTTATTCAAACTTAAAATAAACAAAATTACAAAACTTATACGATATTAAATTG